>CAHIKZ030000557.1:2975000-3180000 GCA_903632075.3 Acanthosepion pharaonis | reverse complement strand
ACTTGGATTATTACATTATTAGAAAAAAAATGAAAATAACCAACAATCAATAAATTTATTTTTTTTTTATTACTTTGTATTGATGTTTATGCTTACCCAATTCAAATACTTATTCTATATCTCTCTCTTTCTGTCCTTAATTTTCAAGACATTTTTGCAAAAATACTTGCTACCCCAGTTTCTTTGCATTTTTTTTTTTTTAGTTATATGAATCTAAGAAATAACAAAATAAAATCAAGTTTAAAATACACTGTGGAACAAAATTATTTTAAAAACCAGCTATGATACTCTTTAACAAACTATTTTCATTTATAAATAATTTATTAATCTCTTAAATTAAGTTAACCCTGATTTCTTTTTTTATCTGTAACTTCTACCAGAAGTAACAATGATACCAGTTGGATTTCATTGATTGTGCAAGAAAATAACTACTAGAAAAAGTTCATTAGGTTGGTAATTACTTTGTTAAATTTTAAAAAATGCCTTTATTAGTAATTAGAATTTCAGACCAGTCAGCCTCCAACTAAGTATTGTCATTCTAGAAGTGTGCATTCAAGTTTTATTTAAGGTAATGTCTACACATATCAAACAATCTATTTTCCTAATCTATCTAGTAAAAAAACTATACAGGCATATATACCATACACCTTCCAATAAATTTCTATATTATCTTTTCGATTTCTTTTTTTTTTTTACTTTATCAAAATGCATGTGCAAAACAGCTTCCCTATGCATGTCCTATCTTTATTTTGTGATGATGGATGTTGTTCATACATGTGTCGGGCAGTCATGAATTTGTAATTTACTGAATGAGGTCAATGTATATTAACCCAAAGATAGCTTCCTGTCATCTTTCTATAAAAAAAAAAAAAAACACTTCAAATCAGAAGACATTTTAGTGTTTTGCATTATTCATACAACTGCTAATATACAAGAACATTATTATAAGGGATGTGAAAGATAATTGTTCAGTTTTGAAAGGGATGACATTGATATGTAAAAAATCCTTGTTACAACGGTTCTCCTTTTTGTTTCTTTTACGATAAAAAATATTTTCAAAGCCAGAAAATATATTCACCCTATTTTGGAACTCATCATTTCCTAATTTGGATTTTATATCAAGAATTTTTTCACTGTTAATTTAACAACCAAAAAACTGGAGCAGTTATTAGGCTATTGCGTGAATAAACAACAAAATATTAACAGTTGATGGGTATGCGACTGAGTGGTTAGAATGTTAGTCCTCTGACCATAAGACCCTGGTTCAAATCTTATGGCTGATTTGTTAAGTATATGACTTCTTCATAACATAAGTCTGGAAAAATGGTCTCATCATGCAACATCATTGAGAAGTGCTTAAAAAGCTTATCATGGGTTGATTCAAGCCTGATGAGTGAAACTAAGTAGATGAAACTGTTCAGAGCCTAACAATGATTGTGTTAGGAAAAGTCACAAAGTGTGTCATGAGGGTTTGAGTGTACTTTCCTTGTTCAACTACTGATCACACCATATTATGCACTCTCTCCCCAAAAACTATAACTAAGACCCATTCAGCATCTTCTATGTACCCTATCCTTTCAGGACATTGTTGATAAGGGCTCTCCATAATTTCCTCTCCGTTTTAGCTCTTAAAAAATTTTGTCTTTTCGTTATCTTTCCAAAAATTTGTTCCACCATCCATTTACTCAAGCTCACTAGGTAGGTTATGTATTGTTTTCCTCTGTTCCTTTTGCCTTCAATCTGCCCTGTGAGTATCTAATTTTCCAAGTCCTTTTCCCTCATTATGTGCTCTAGAAATTTCAACTGTCCATTCAGCATAGTTTTCAGTATAAGCCACAAGTTGGCTCTGTGCATATTGAAGAAACAGAGTAGCTCATCACCAGAGAAGATAGGCATACTTAGAAATGAGTTGTCAGTCATTATTAACAGAGTTAATCATAGTAGAATGTGCCTTTATAAAATACTGATTATTAACCAGTATGTTAATTGGTCTATACTGTGATTTATAGATGTAGTTGATTTGTAAATTACAATGCAGATGATAAATTTTCTTTTGTTTGTAATCTTTTTGTTATATAATAGATATAACAATTTTTATTTCATATGCCAAATGTGAAAATCCATTAAGAACTATTTTCAAAAATCAATGAATTTTGTTAATAAAAACATGGAATCAATGATGATGGCTGAATGTTACTTGAAAAATATGAGAAAACTCTTTCATGTGTGAATACAGTCATTCATTTGGAATGGGTAAGTAGATTAGATTCAATATTTGATACTGGTAGTTGTTATTCTAGCTTGCACCTTTTGTTTCACAGACATTAATTGTATAAAAGGACAGATTTAGTTCATTTGAAAGAATAAACAAAAAATGAAATGCATAAGCTTACATGGTAATTTCAAATGAATGTATAAAAGAATGAAAAATATCTTGATGGGGAAAATTGTCTTCTGCTATATTCTAATATTTTAGCACACAATGAAGAATTTGTTTTGATCTCATTCCTGCCAAATCTCAGTAATATGTAAAGGTATTGGATACGGGATATTTAAGAAAATTTTTGGTTGAACACTGCCCATTTTGTAGAAGTAGGGTTGCTTGACAGTCTTTGTAAAAATAAGTTGGGCTAACTTGGGGATGGATATTAAGTCAATTAAAAATGTAGCACTGCAGTTCACAACTTGTAGCCCAATCTAGCAATCCTAGATGATATGTTTGGGCATTGTGTGCCCATTCATCAGGTTTGTCATAGATGAGACCCTTTAACTGATAAATTGCTGATTCCACCTTTAGAAATTATATCTATTAAGCTAAAGCTTGTACTAATCTAGTAAACACTTAAGATATTTATTGACAAATGCAAGCAGAAGTAACACAAAATTTTTGGGGTACATAAACACAATAAACAGCATTGAATATTTGATGGCATATCTATTATTTAAGATGTGGAATAATTAAGTGTTTTTTGTTTTTTTTTTAGAAAGGTACACTATTTTTATCCCCACCACTGTTGACAAATTGCCTTTAGATTCTTTAAATTTTAAAGATACCACTAATAAACACAGTTTAAGCATCTTCCACAGATTTTTTATAGGATTTTGTGGAGTGAGTAGCCATGGGCAAATGCAAAATAACTGACAAAACTGTCCAACAAACAGAATTGGCAAAGTTTGCAATAAGCAATAACAAGAAAAGGAAAGAACAGGGCAAAAAATAATATAAAGCAAGCTAATAATATATGCAAGGCAAATTAACAGTAATATAGCAAAAAGTTCACAAAGTAAGAATTGGAGTTGGACAAGCAAACACAGCATTCTGACTTTAAGACAAACCCAGACTGAGTCAGATGAAACTGAGAACTAGTGTGTTTTATTGGCTAGGAAAAATTCCCAGCATGCATTTGTGTGCTTCTGCTTATAAACTGGGGAGGGAATGTTTTTTGCAAGAATTCTAAATAGGATTGAAACCAACAGATTTATGTCAGATAACAAGATCACACTAAAATCCCTATTTTCTTTATCTAAAATCATTCTTTTGATTTTACTTGAGATTATTATCCAATATTCTTTCAATGATATACAAATCATATATAAACCACTGGAAGAAAAACAAGCCAAAATCAACGACCATGTTTTTTAGTAATACCAAGTGTTTCATCCACTGTCAAATGATAGATCTTCAGCTTATTGCAGATATTTGAATAATCTATACATTAAAGAAATCAGTCATGGCATATTTTATTGATCTACTTTCCCACTATATCAATTTGGTAATTTACCTTTCTAAATGTCAGTGTAACACTAACTACATAGGTTGAATAAGTCAGAGGTAAGAAACAGGGATTAATCAACATGTATCAGCTAATATTCAGACAGGTAATTTGGATAGTTTGTTAACAATTGGTTTACTGATAGCTGAACATTTTATTAAACAACCATCAATATGTCCATGTTCCTAGTATTGAGAAAGGCTCACTCTGATTTTCATATGCAGGTTTTATAGTCAATTTATATTAAGTCCTGTCAGACCTCACTCTGTAAGTAGGAAGAGTGATTAGGCTTAAATATAATCAACTTTTGATGTTTATATATTTATTATATAACACCTAGTCTTTAGTGTTTTTTTTATTTTTGTCACTGTGCAAAATTGTTGTCCTCCATTGAGCTTTGATGAGAGAGGATTGATAAATGTTTTTAGCTGCATTTTTATTATGTTTTTGTATTTTAATAATACCATTTTATGGTAAAGTAAAACTTTCATGCTATTCTTCCTTTTTTACTATTCATTCCTTTATTTTTTTTAATGTGTCTGTTTTAATTGCTAATATAATATTTATCTTGGAATACATTTAAAACTTCTATGCTTCTATTTTCTGCTGCATTGGTCAATAAAATATTAAAAAAATCTCATTGTTTATAGAATATCCTAAGTATTTGCTATATTCAGCTCAAATTTTAGGTTTGTAGCAATCACAGAAATCATTTTCTTAAGAAATCCTATTCATGCAATACTTTAGTTTATTAATTTAGGTTGGATTGATAACCTTATCCGATGTCATTGTTTTCTTTTTTGACAATGTGCTATTAAGTGAAAAACTTTTCACTTTCATCTTTTGAACAAGATCTAAGCTCCACAGTGCTTGTGTCATGATAATCAATTTTCACATTTTAAGAAATTGTATGACGACTAAATATTCTTTTTCCTGTTATTGCATAAAGCATAATTCTTCTTCTCTGTGCTGTCTCCCTTCAAGATGTGGGTGATCATGCCTCTCTGCAACTTCCTGTCTTTTGTAGCTTTTAGTGATGTTAGTCTTTTTACGATCTCTTCCCCTCTGTATTCTGCCATCCATTTAGACAAGATCCTTAAGTAGATCACTTGCTGTTCCCTGTCTGTTTCTCTTGGATTTATTATATCCCGTGAGTTTTAAATTTTCCAAGCTGCTTTTTCTTGTTATGTATCCCAGAAATTTCAACTGCTTCTTTCTGATTTTAAGTATAAATGTTGTTTTTGTTTCCATTTTCCCTAAAACTTCCCCCTTCCTCACATGATTAGTCCATGGTGTTTTCAGCATCCTTCTGTAGAACCATATTTTTGTTGCCTCAAGTATTTTCTTCATCTGTGATGAGATTCTCCAGCATATCACTGCCATACAGAAGGACCAATTTACATAAAAGATTAGCACTAATTTTAATGAAATTTCCCTGATTCTTTATACTTTGCTTAACTTTTGGAAGGTTCTTTTGCTAAAAAGGTTGCATTAAGTTTGACTGACAAGATCTGTCTATTTCATTTTTATTGTATTTTTCTGATTTTCTTGTAAGATATAGCATTCATACATACAGCTGCTGTTCTGTTTTTTTGTGAGTACTTTTGATAATCTTGGTCCACACTTGTCATTTGGATGTACAATAACTAATCAGAAAATCAGAAAAATGCAATAAAAAATTAAACAGACTGATTTATTGATTGTATTTACTATAACCTGTTTAAATTATTTGAACAGTACATTTTAGATAATTAAGAAAATACAGGATCCAGAATTGCAGAACATTTTATTAGAAGTTTAAGAAGACTTAACTTCTGTTTAGAAAGAATAACCAACACTTGATGGCCAGAACATAAGGCTTTCCTTTTATTGACAAATTATTTCATGTGTGGTTGTCTGCAATGTACAAAGATGTTTGATTTTTATTCTTTATGGGAGCATCATTTTTTAGATGCATAGACAAATGCAGGTATAGATACATTATTCATATGAAGTAAATTTTCATGTTGATTCAGTTGCTGTTTAAGTTAGAATTTTTTTCTTTTTTTTATCATTGATTTTCTTTATTGTGAGTGGATACATTTTTCTTAAAACTTCCTCATTACTAAAATGCTCCATCCATAGTATTCTCAATATCCTTCAGCAGAAGTGCATTTCTGTTGCCTCAAGTTTATGAAGAAGTTGACTGGCATTCACTGCCCTAGAGGAAGATTGATATTACATAAAAGTTCAGCACATTTCTTTTCCTATTTACACTATTTACAATGTTTCTACCATTGTATGCTCCGGCCTTCTTAAGGTAATATACAGTGGAATTTCAAACTGAACTCTTTATTTACTCCCATGGGGTAGATTGTTCTAGTTCTATGTGCCATGCCCTTTTCTGGATATCTCAGTTTCAGTTATTTCCCTTTAGTAAATCAACTCTCCAAGTTTTTTTTGTTCAACTCTGCTGTGGCCAGATATTGAACTCACAACTATTTGGATCAACTCACTAGATTACTTCAACAAATGCTTATCCACTGGGCATCACAAGAATGC
Organism: Acanthosepion pharaonis; assembly: GCA_903632075.3. Classification (NCBI taxonomy): domain Eukaryota; kingdom Metazoa; phylum Mollusca; class Cephalopoda; order Sepiida; family Sepiidae; genus Acanthosepion; species Acanthosepion pharaonis. The sequence goes on along the minus strand of CAHIKZ030000557.1, from coordinate 3,173,686 downwards.
CAGAGCATACAACAGACAAAACCTTGTGAATATGGCAATAAATCTCAAAAATATAAGCAGATATTAAATTTTCCTGTTTCTTAATACTTTGCTTAACTTTTGGAAGGCATCTTTTGTTATTTCAGTGTGCCTCCAGGTTTCAGTGTCACATTTTCAGTCATCTGTTAAAACACTTATTTGAATATCTTGATTTTGATATCTCCAGTTCATACCTCACATTGTAAGCTGTTCTTACTGACATGCAAAAAATAAAATCTGTCATATATGTGTATAATTTGCAGCCATATTTGTTTTAATATTTAATGAAGAACAAAGAAATTATCATGCCTTTGTCAAGGATGACAGACATTTCCTAATTGACAATATAATTCTCTAACAGACTGTAGAATCTGCTTATACTGTTATAAATATAATACACTTGACAAGCAACAGGGTTAAATCTGTCAAGTTTGAAATGAGTTGTGTGTGTCACTCATCATCAAAACTGAGAAACATGTTGGACTTCCAAAACATGACTAAAATCCACAAGTTCTCTTTCCTGATTAATCTGAATTTCTTAGACTCTGTAACATATTTCCTATTCAGAAGTTATCATTTATATCAAGTGGTTAATACAGAGTTTGCAAATAGAATATTCTTAAATCATGAAAAGCACAATTGACAGTTTTATTCCTGGTTGTTATTACTTAAGAGTCACAGATTTTAAAAGTTCAAAATTGATTGGTCAAAATTAGAATTCTCCATCTTGGCTTGACTTCATGAGGAACATAAAGAATCATTTTTTTTATCTCTTGAAAAGTCATTTGAAAAAGTACCAGCTTTGCTTGAAATCAGAAATTTTCTCTTATTTTGGTGAATAAGAATCTTCACTATTATGGAGATAAAATCTCAACAGCTCTGTCTTGCATAATATCTGAAAGTAGATAAAAATGCACTGGAGATAGAAGAGATTCTATAAATAGTGCCATTGAGGAAAACCAGCATTACATTTGGAGCTTATGGCTACATCACAATGAAACAATGCTTCTTGTACCATCAATGGCATTAAGCAACATCAAATCTGGTTAGTACCTAGATGGGTGACAGCTTGGGAATACCAAGTGCTGTAAGCTTGGATGTGCAGGTAGTGTATTGGATAATGGCTCGGAATTGGAAAGCCAAGTTCCAATTTCATTTGGGTTCATTATATTCACTTAGGTGCAAATATTCTTGGGAAAAGGCATGAAATCACCTCTTTTTTACTGTAGCTGATTTCTTTAGCTTTGGGTTAATTAGTAGGACTTCTATCAGTAATTCATTATTAATGGTAAAAACAATTTTTAAATCTAAAAATATTTTCTGGCTTTAAATAACCTGTAAAAAGATAATCCATAAAAAAACAAAAAAACAAATCAGTCAATCAACATTAATCTTTTAAAGAAAATTCCCCAAATTTGTTTTCTAAAATTACTGATCAAGTTATCAATGTGAGCAGATGCATTCCCCAGTCCCTTAATTTGGCAAACTCTTCTAGTATCAGGTTGGACCCTCTTTTGCCTTTAGAACTGCCTCACTTCTTGACTGGGATTCAACAATCCTCTTGAAGCACTTTTGAAATTTGGGTTTAGTCTCTTATTATGGAATCTTGCAATTCCTCTAGATTGATTGGCTGCACATCCAGAATGCAAATCTTCCTTTCTGCTACATCCCAAGTTTTATGGAATTGAGATTCAGTGACTGTGGAAGCTCCTTTAATGCAGAAAACTTATTGTTGTGTTTCATGAATCAACTTCCCATTATTTTTTTATTTGCAACATGGTCTATTGTCTTGCTGGAAGTGGACACCAGAGGATAGGTGCAGCATAGTCATAAATTGAGGCACGTGTATAGCCACAGTATTTAGGTAGGTTGCAGCATTTAAACAATCTTTCATTGGTACCAATGGTAATATTAGCTGTTTCTTTATTAGGAAATATTTGGCATTCATTAACCAAGCAGTCAGCATTACTTGCAACTGAAATTTATAAAATCTCTCTTAAAAAAATTTTTCAGGAAAATCGTTTTCTCAAGTCCAGTAGCTGTTATGGATGTTTTTAATATCAATGGTGGTATCCTCCTTAACCATTTATTTGAAGTAGTGTGGAATGCAACATTTTGATTATGCCATTATTTTCTCTTCAAGATGTGCTATTCATTTTAGATGTTGCTGCTGTTGAAAGTCTTGAAGTAACATGGTTTCTGAATGAGTCCTAATATATGCAAAGGAAATATTCCCCATACAAATAAATCACCACCAGCTTGAACTATTGATACAAGGAAGGATGGAACCATAATTTTGTGTGGTTTACACCAAATTCTGGCCTTACCATCCAAATGTTGCAGCAAAAATCAAGATTTTTCAGACCAGGCAATGTTTCTACAGACTTCTATTGTAATCTCAACTTCATTTCTTTTATCTGACAGGAGTAGCACCCAGCATGGACTTCTACTGCTGTAGCTCACCTGCTTCAAGTTTCAATGTCTTCTGCATTCAGAGGTGTTCTTATGTATGCCTCTATTGTTAAGTGTGTTGATTTAAACCACTGTTGACTTTTATTCTGCTTAAAACCATCTGGCTGTGTTCCCTCCAATATCTTTCATCAAAAAGGGATTTCTGTCCATAGAACTGCCACACAATAGGATTTTTTCTTTTTCTAATCATTCTTATTAAACCCAAGTGATTCTTTCATGTAAAATTCCTAGTAGATTTGTAGCTGTTCAAATACTAAGGCCCACTCATTTGGCACTAATGACCATACCATGTTCAAAGTCACTTAATTTATCTTATTTTCTCATATTAATGCATGAAATTAAATTCAGCTGGTTGCCATGACCATGTTTAAATGTCAATATCCTTTCAGTTGCTTTTATGTAGTTAGAAATTTTCTGGTTAGAAATTTGTATAAAAGAACATTTGTTCTTGTGTACTTACATGACCATTGAGTAAAGGTTACTTATAAGCATTAAGTCCTTATTTTTTTTTGTATTATAAAAATGTTCATTTTATGAAATCAGTGATTTTATACCTTTGGATAAGTATTTAATTACATAAAACTGACCTATACATTATTTTTAATTAGAGCTGGAACAAGCAGCTGTTTAATTTGAAATATTCTATAATGTAATGATTCTACTGTTATCTGAAATATCCAAATTCATTGGCATGAATGACAGGAAACAAAAATGTTTCTAAATCTCTACATTTTTATAGTCCATTCATTATCTCATTGCATTCTTCAGTTTTAGAGAGCAGAAATATCTGTTATCTTGATTTTATTTCATCTCCATTGACTTTGCAAGTCTAAGTCACACAGAAGAGGGAATTTAGAAATTTGTAAAAAGAATAATTGAAAGAAAAATATTAAGAGATTAGGGTTAAATCTTTTCAATTTGTTTTTTTATTTTTTTATTTCTTCTCTTATATTCTTCTCCCTTCATCATTTCACTCAATAGACATTTTTGTTTTGATTTTCATCTCTTTCTCTTTTCCACTTTCATTCACAGTTATTTCCTTTCTCTTCTTCATTGCTACTATTTTTTTCACTTAGATTCTTTTTTTTTTATTTCTTACTTTTAACATTTCTTTTGCTTCACATTTAGTTCCCTCCCTTATATTTTTTGTTCCTGATATTATTACTTTAATCATTATGTCATTTTTATTTCTTCTTTCTTATTTTCATTCTTTAATTTTTACTTTTTCTTTACTTTCATTTCTTGTTTTCAACCATTTTTTTCTTCACTTATCTTGTCCCATCTTATCCTTTCTCTAGTTCCATCTATTCCAGTTCCTTGAATACTTTGAAATCTCTGTTGTCAAAATCTGTGTTTAGCTTGAGGACGGATGATACAATAAAGATTCTGAACATGTGCACTGCATCAATAAATGTGAGGCAGCCTTCTCTGACAGTTCAAAAACAAAACAAAAAAAATATATAGAAAGGAAGTAAGGCTTATGTCTTGGTGGCACCAACAGACAATCCAGTCTTGCCAAAATGGCCAAAGAAAAATGGTTGAATGAATTTCTGGTAATAAAAGACAGAAGAAATTATCAGCATAAAATAAGCACTTGTGCCTCTGCTCACCCAAGCCAGAGATAAAAAAGAAGGAATGGAGGATAAAACTTGTAATATTTTTCAAAAATTGCTTCTAAAATGGGGAAGAAAATAAATAACTAAAAAAGTTATCAGTGAAGTGTTAAAGATTGATAAACTTTAAAAAGAAGGAATTTAAAGAATTAGAATGATTTAAGAAAAGAAGGAAGGAAGAAAAAGGAGAATGTGAGAGAAAATAATGAGAAGAGCAAAGTTAATTAGAGGGTGAAAAATAAACAAGAAAAAATTAAAAATTTGAAAGGTGACACCAAGAACATTTAAGAAAATCTGATTTAACAAATAAGAGAGAAGGAATAAAGAAAGGTGCATGTGAGATAAATAAAGAAAAAACAAATATGACAAAAAATGAAAAACTAGCAATAAAATGGAGTAAGAAAAAATAAAGAAAAACTTTCAAATAAAATAAAAATGTAAAGTATAAAGAAACAAGCATTTTAATATTAAAATTTGCCCAGTTCAATGCTCGAGAGTCACTCAAGGTAGACAATTACTGTTAAAATAGTAATGATGAATGAGCTAAGATATTAGTGAAATAGGAAAAGTTCTCCATGGTGATTAAAATGAAAGCAGTTTTGTTTTGGAGGTGTTAAAATTTACAGGCCATTCCTTGCCTCAGTTAACCACTCATTGAAGGTCCTTTTTGAGAGCAGTTGGTTGCCAGTTTCATTTTATGTGGAACTTGTTGCTAAGACAGGAGTAAAAGGGATAATAGCATAATGATTGCTCTTAGATTTATCCATAAAGGAGGAAAGTGAAAGGAAAAAAATAAAAGAAAATGAGAATATCAAACTTAAATAAGAAGTGATAAAGAAACAAGGTGAAAATGCTTAAGAGAATGTGGACAAGTAAACAAGAAGGAAATATAGAAAGAAACATGCAAGAAAAAGAAAAATGACTAAAGAATGAGGAAACAGTAGTAATGAAATGGAGGAAAAAAATTAAACCTTCAATGAAATAGAAAGGGAAAGTATAAAAAAAACAAGTATTTTGATAATAAAGCAGAGGATGTACAAAAACAAGAAAGCAAAAAAGTATAACTAAAAGGAACAATAGCATAATTTAAAATTGCTTTTACTCTAGTTCATGAAAAATATGAAAAAACATATTTTTCAGATAAGTCATTCATGAGTGCCTTTTAGTAAAGAAAACCAAGTAACACATCGCAGATTTGTATCTTCGAATTACTGTTAACTAGATCATAATAGTATGTAAATAAGAAGTGAATAAGCTGTTCTTTTTGTTTACATTTAACAAAAATAAAGAACCAAGACAAAACCCTTAGATTCTGATTATGGAAATCCTTTACATCATTCGGTACAACTCCATAAAGTGTAAAATTTGCTTCAATCTCTCCTTGTTGTTTTCCAATATTGGAATCATCTCTCGTGTATTTGTTCTGGAGTTGAAAAGCAAAGATGAAGAAGAGAATCAAATAATAACTAAGTTAAGTGACACGAAAAGATAAGGGGGAAAAAAAGCAAATTCATTTGAGAATGTCTCCTTTTTGCTACTGAGATTATGTTTGATGAATTAAACTGGTGGTTGTATAACCAAATTAGGACTGAACAAATTTCTCATAATCTTCCAGCTGTCATATTAATCACATTAAGATAAATATTAATATAATCTCTGTAGTCATTATACTGTCTTCACACATGAGGTTTTTAAATCTATTCTATGTTCCTAAGTAGAATTAAGTAGTGAGTTATTTTTTTTTTATAATTTTACATGTTTATATTAGGTTGGAACAAAATAAATGGTAGTTTTTACATTGCATTAATGTAAATGACATTTCTTGCATTGTTCCCTTGTTTAGGTAGATATTTATTTTATCATATTAAAGCTCTATTTCTCCTCTTTTGGGTGGTGTTTAGATTTTTGATTACTTTTGTTTTTACATAGTATCAATGCAAAGTTGAATAAGTGCAGTTTTTGATTTCAACTCAGTGATTGCCACTCACAATATTAACAGTATTTGGGGTTGGAGTTCACTTCAGAACCAACCATACATCATTGTTTCCCACAATTTACATACTTTGGGTGATTTGGATCGCCAAGGTATGTGGTCACAACTTATCACTCGACAGTGAGTAACTAAGGGCAACCATGAAGATTAATCCAGAAACTAATGCTTGGACATTTAAGAGCAAAGCAAGCTAGGAGGAATTCAAATAACAATTGGAAGCATCTAACACAAATTAGCAAAGTGAAAAAAATGTATAAATGGTTATCTCATGATTGAACTTGTGTTTAGTAGCTTGTCCATTTTAACACTTGCTAAATTTTGCTAGTTTGTTTAAAAATATAGCTTTTGATTGTTAGTTTACTGTTGAGGAGAAGTAGTTTCTACATGATGGCTAGAAATGCAGTTTTCTTTGGTTTGTCAAACTCACTAAACCCTTAACATCTCCAAGATCATATCTTTACCCAAGAAAGATCCTCCTCACTATTTGATGATGATGTAATAAAGTAATCCTATATAGCCTCTTGCAACCTGATCTGATTATCATAGCAGATGGAGTGGTAGCACTTGTTAGGGTCCCAGATATTGGCAAATAGTGACTCCTACCAAACAAAAACCCTATGAAAGTATGAAAATAGATTTTAATAGTAAAATACCAGCAATACATTTTTATATAAAAAATTATCAATATATACAGTAAAATGACCAACAATACATTTTATCTGTGGTGGAAGTTATACAATTACATTTAAAATATATTTAGTTGAATCCATAAAATTGTTTAAATTATTTAGATTTTGATATAAGTATAGTGGTTGATATGCCACGAAACAAAATCAAATGATCAAAATTAATGAACTCTCATGACATTAATCCATGTAATATCCTACAATTTCTTCAATCAAATTGTATTGTAAAATATAATGAAAAAAAATAACATAAAACACACACATCACTGCCTCTAGTAATCTTATCCACTCAATCTTGCAAATGCACAAAAACTGTGTATCATTTACCACATATTCAATTGTGAAAACATAAGAATAACATTTTTATTACTTCAAAGTGCCTAAGAAAATTAAATTTTGGCATTAAATGACCCATAAGGAGTTGATATGCCATTAAACAAACCAACCATCATAGCAGAGTGCCTATGGTCAAACCACACTGAAAACACCAATTCCCGTTCAATCACTGAAGTTAAGTAGCATTGAATCCAGTCAGTACTTAGGTGGGGAATCACTTTGTAACACTGGGTACCATAAGCAACCTCCTACAATTCAAAATATATTTTGATTTTAAATAACCCAGTCTTGGTAACTGTAAAAAAAACTAAACAATTTAGACAGAATTCTATTATAATTTGGAACTGATACATCTGAGATTGCTAATATTTTGGTCAGCAGTGGTGAAGAGAAAGAGCTTTACCCTACTCATAGCAGTTCTATTGCACAAGTGTTATTATTATTATTATTATTATGTGAAATATTGAAGATGTTTGTGAACATTTTTCTTTATTTGGGAATTAATCTGTCTTTTGTGTTCTGTGCTTCCTTCAGTGCATGGTAACATTATGAAACATAATTTCTCTCTGTACTCTTTCACATTTCAGAGTACATCTGTTTTCATTTATAATGTTTTTCCTTGTTGTCTTTATCTCTAAGACTTTTAAAGCAATTTCATATGATGCACAAGTGCTACTTTTAATTATAATCATGTAGGCTTATTGTCTACTGACCAGAGGAGATACCTCCATTTCCTAATAACAAAAATTCTTATGTTACAATCTTTGAAAATGTCTGATCGAACATTACAAAGTATTATAGCTTAGCAAATATGTACATATTTTGAATTTATACCAGGTTTTTTACATTTCACATATTGTTATTACATTGATACCTCATTTGAAATTCTTTCAAGCAGTGTTTGCTTGAGATTTATAAAATGCTGATTTCAAAATTGAACAGATTATTTGAATATTTAAAGGTATATTCTTGAGAAAAAGTCTTGAAATATTGTTCAATATTTATTTTTACATATCAGTGTAGCAACCTTATGAAAAGGAATTATTATATGGGCTTATTCTTTGCCTATTGTTTCTTATAGCTTCTATGTCTAAATTTGGTCACAAATTCATAAAAACTTTATCAGAAGGCAAGATAATAGGAACATTTGGTTTAAAACTCCAGGTTCTAAGTTCAGGCTAATTCTATAGAACAATAGCTGTCAGTTTATATTTCTGAGATGAGGTATTGTAACTATTTATGCTAGTTACATTGTTTGGACTATTGCCTTCATCTTTATTGTCATATTCCTGATGTTTCAGCCATTGTATGCTCCAGCCTTCTTTAGGTGATATACATTGGAATTTGAACTAAACCTTTTATTTAGTCTACTGGGGTAGATTGTTCTACTTCCACATGTCATAACTTTTCTGGATATCTCAGTTTCAGTTAATTTCCTTTACTAACTCAACTCTCCAAGTTTTTGTTTCAACTGCTGGGGCCAGGTACTGAACTCACAATTTTTTTGGATCAAGTCACTGGATTACTTCAACCAATGCTTTTATCAACTGGAACCATGTATCCTAAATGTGACAATAAAGATGAGGACAAAAGTCTAAGCAATGTAAATAGTGTAAATAGTTACAATAGTCAAGTAAATTAAAGCATTGGTTTGGGAATATTGTGATGTAGTAATAGTTCAATGCCTGGGTCAAGTAGTACAGACTTAGGCTTGGTGGAAACAAGGTGAGCAATAAGTGAACAGTATTGTAAGAGCAAGATTGGATATTGTTAGACATAGACAGTAGAACAAGAACAATCTAACCCCATAGATTAAATAAAGGGTTTTGAAATTTCCTGAAGGTTATTTTGATTGGCAGACACCAAAAGAGGGTACAGCACCTGAAACATTGATAGCAATAAAGATGAGGACAATAGTTCAAATATAAATAATGATAACTCCCCATCCCAGAAATTCAGACAAAAAGCATTAAGTACTATGTCAATTTTTTCTAAAAAGAATTATTGATAAATACACATATATGCATATTCCTTTTATTTTTCCTATAAATATACAGAGAGGTAAAAATCTCCATTTTTGAATAATACTAAATAGACCTGTGAAAATTTCAGTTTTTCCTATTTTAATATTCTGATAAATTTTAATTCTTCAGTTAATGATTGAATAAGCTTATGGCAAGTTCTGAGACATTAAAATATCAACAGAATTTCTCCTATCACTTCATTAAATATTTGAGCTTTAACTTAACAAAATGTTGCAATAACAATCATAAATATGAATGCTGATCATTATTTTATGAAGTGGGTACAAGTCTAAAAGATTTGAAATTGACACCATTTTTCTATTTCACTGAACCGGACATTAAACACTTTTCTTCCCTTTCTTTCCTTCTTTCTTCCTTCCTTTTCTTTCCTTCCTTTCTCCTTTCCTTTTTCGCTTTCTTTCTTTCTTCTTACCTTTTTCCCTCCATCTTTCTCCCCCCACATCTTTCTTTTTTTCCCCCCTGAATTCAAGTAGCGTCTCTGACATTAGTTTTGCTTATCAAAATGAATAGCCCCTTATTTATTAGGTATTGGTATTATATCTTCCCTTTCTTTCTTTCTTTCTTTTTCTTACTCATCATGTAATGTCTCTTTTCACACATTAAAATGGAATAGTCCATTATTATGAGGTATTGGCAGGACTTAATGGTCGTGTGAACTAACTGATATAATGGAATATGCGTACACCTCACTGGAATATGATTGGCTGGTGTCTGTCATAAATACCGATGGACTTGTAGGTATGACAGTCAGAGCCTTCGTCTGAGAGCTAAGTCTATAACAACGCCCATTGGACTACACCATTGATCTACACTTCTTACCTGCGACTACAACACGTACCAGTCGATTACTGCTACCATATTCTACTTGGTTATAGTAGCCAAAACCACTTAGCTACTTCGTTCAAATATGTCCTTTTCCGGGACATATCACTAACAAAGGGAGAGAAGGACAGGCATAATTATAATAGGATTCATCAATGATAATTTTGCATAATTTACTCATATAATTTATTCTTTAATCTTCTTTTGGCTTGGCAAATGGCATAGCATTTAGCAATGCAGATAATAGAACTGGCTGAGGTCATTGCATACTATCATCATTGAGAAAAACCTGAATGTTTTTCTCCCTCCAGCTACAGGTTAAATAGTGGGTCAGATAGGGCTCTTTAATCTGAGGAATCTTCTAACCCCTCAAATTATTTCCCTATTAGTCTTTTCTCTCTCGCTTTGCAATGTACTAGAGGCACTAATCAATACTGAATTGGTTAAGCATCTCAATTAAAAAGTATGGTTTTCATTTCTCAAGATCTACCACTAAAGTGTCAATGGTTATTGCTGAATTTGTCTGTTAGGCTTTCAATAAGAACAGCAAGGCTCAGGCTGTGGCTTTAGATATCTTGAAGGTGTTCGACAGGGTTTGGCCAACTTGCCTTCTCCACAAACACAAGGCCTATGGTGTCTCTGGCTGAATATTTAGCTTAATCCAATTGATCCTAACAAATTGTGTAAAGAAGTTTGTGTTGAACAGATCATTTCACATTAATGCAGGGATCCCCCCAAAGGCTTTTTTTCCTGGATCTACATTGTTTCTTATCTTCACCAATGACCTTCCTATTGTTATCAGTTACCAACTGGATATTTATTCTGATGACACAACTGTTTACTCCTGTTTTAGTAGTAAGCCCACTAGGTCCAAAAGAGTAAAACTGGCAACTACTCACTCTCAAAAATGACCTCCAGTAGGTGGTTAACTGGTGCAGCAAATAGCTTGTAAATTTTAATGCTTCCAAAAAACATTTAATCATCATGGAGAACCTTTTCGTCCTTCTATCAGCATGACTAATGCTAACCTTTAGGAGAGCAAAATTTTACACCTTCTTGGGTTTATGGCTTCCACTGACATGAAGTGAAATGATTTTATTGAATCAATTGCTAAGTTTACTGATAGGAAAGTAGGTTCACCAAGTTGTGCCACTTTCATATTAATAAATCTACCATCCATTCGTGCATTGAATATTGCTGACATATTTGGTCTGATGGTCCTACTGTATATCTTGAGATTCTTGACAAAATCTAAAGGATCTATAATATAATCGATCCAGACCTAGCATCTCGACTTAAAAGTCACTTTCTCAATACTGTGATGTGGCTTTCCTGTCTTTTCTATAAATATTTTCATGGCAATTTTTCTGATCTTTCTTCCTTAGTGCCTTAAGTGCATGAATTTAAGTATGCTACTATATTGGTAACTAGGCCTTAATATTCTACTGTTGAATTAGCTAGATCTAACCATTAAAAGATTTTTTCAGGTATTGAGTGGAAGAAGTAAAGGATGTCACTTCTCTTATCCTGAATAATAAGACACAAAACTCTGATGTGATATTTGAAATGAACAAATATTTATTACAATGAAATAAAAGCAGTAGAACAGAATACAAGGTTTGTAAATAAGTTTGTAAATTTTCCTTTTGTGTGCCTTATTATTATCAAGGCAAGATAACCACTTCAAAAAATTACATATGGCTCATAAATGCAGATATAAATTTTTTAACAAATGAAAAATCTTGAAGGTACAATAAAATTCTGTTTTAAAAAAAAAAAGGTTCAAAATACACATTGTTTCAAAAAAAGATAGATTTATTTGGGAATTAAAACTAAGAATATTGGCAGTTGGTAGATTCACCGCAGTCACTGGGAATTTTAAAATTAATTTTTTAAACATAGTATGATTATTAATGAGAATTTTTTCACCTTTCTGGTTTCTTTTAGCTTCTGCCTCCTTTTCTATTTTTTCTTTGTTCGTCTTCTGTAAGAAACAGCCTAGTTCATCCACGGTGAACAGGTAAAATTTTTTTTTTCTTCTGAAATCCTTCTCTAGCTTGTGTTCTTCTCAATCTTTGAATCCTTCTTAACCTTCTGTTTTCTTGTAGCCTGAATTTTCTCACCAACTCTACTTCTTATATAGTCCTGAAATAGGCTCCAGATAAGCCCTAAATTTTAAATTTTCATGTGGGTGGTGTTCACCCTCCTCATTGGTCAAAAAACCCAAAAGTATTTCTCTTTTTTTTAAATTCGAAAATCAAATCTTAAACTGTCCACCTTTGATTGACTTATTTTCAGCAGGTTCTTTTCAAGCTTTAAAGTGAAAATGTTTCACATCAAATTTATTTGTTAATTTTTTACTGTCTGTTTTTTTTTTTTTAATTACTTTAAACAGTTCTCTTAAAAGCAAGACTAATAGACAAATCTAGTCCATTATAATATTTATTTTTATTTTCACCTGTTTATTAATCATTTATTTAGTTTATATTTTTTTATATAAATTTTTATATTCACCCATCAAGAGAAAGCAATAAGTAAACTTGTGTATTGTACTATTTTTAATTATTTTATATTCCCCTTTTAATTATTTTGCATTGTTGTTAAAATTGTGACCATCAATAATGATCCTGGTAGGAACACTAATTTTCTGAGAATTCTATCAAAGAAACAATGACACATTTGAAATTTTATATGCTTAACAAGTATATTTTATATACTTGTAACAATTTCAATCCAACACTGGACATTAAATTTGACTTTCTCATTATATTATGACTTTTTTAATTTTATTCATTTTATTGTATTTTCTAATCTTAGACCTGAAAATGACCTAAATAAACAAGATAAAATGACTCATATCGCAGCACAATAATTAAAAGTTTGATTAATTTTAATAAAATGCTAAATACTGAGATGTTGATAAATGTTAGTGCTCTGTTTTAACTTGCTGTAAAAATGAATTTGTTATAAATTTTATTTTCCAATACCACCTATGTTTCTTACCAGTATTCAAATATATGAGCATTTATATGCAAGGTTTATCACACATTTTGAATTAACATTCATATTGCTTTGAGCTATTAGACTTCTTTGTCAAAGGAGATTGCTGAAATGAAATTCTTCATTCTATCAATTATATGAAACTATCAGCAACTTGTTAACATAAATGTATGTCAAACATTTTCTCTAACAAATTAATTACCTACATCTGCTGGTATCTTGAATCATAGTTATTAAGGTATTTTGAAAGACTCCTGTATCTTGCTAAAATATATTAATATCGGTATTTGTGGGTCATTCTGACTTCCTTTATCAAAAGATCCTAAGAAAGTAGCTCGCTGATGATTTCATTCTGCCAGGAAGACATCTAGCAAAGCATAATTCTCTCTATTCAATAGTTTTCCATGCAGATATGCTAAGAGCAGCTGTGAAAAGAGAACACAACTTTCTTTTTTTTTCAAGAACTGCAAAAATGACCAATTCTCTTATTAACGATGGAGAACAATCTCTACTATTTCTATGAAAGTTTTTCTTCCTTTTTCTTGTCTGCTGTAGAATGTAGATGCTGCTGTTCTCATTCTATTCTTAGTTAAACTTGAATCTAATTGAGAGATGTATATTATAAAAAGTAATCCATACATTCCAAGCTGCAGTCATTTGGCTTGAAAAAATTATTTCTATTCCAGCTTATCAGGCCATGTGCTCTGTAGGTTGTCTTTTGAAAGGACAATCTGATCATCAGTACAGTCAGTTATAAGATAACATTTTTTACAATGGATTGTAATATTGGAGACAAAACGTGGGAACATTTCGGTTATCTTCCTTCCAGCATAATTAAATTCAGTAATAAATACTGATAGTAATTAAATATGATAATCTTGATAATTCCTGAATTTATGTAAATTCCACAACAACTATAGATAATGTGGGCATTTTTCTTCAACATTCAGAAAATACTATTGGTCTTTTACATAGCAAAATCTATTTATAAATAAAGCAACTTATTTTGAAAATTATCTTCATGGCACATTTCCTCATTGACCATATATTTTATCTATGGTATTCTCAGCATTCTTCTGTAACTTTACATTACCTCTTCATCTATAAGGAAACTGTCAAGCATTTACTGCCATATTATTAATATTATGCAACATTTGAGCACTCTTATGTTTGCTTCCAATGAAGTTTTTCTTGCTTTTTTTTTTAATATTTTGTTTAGTTTGGAGAAATCCTCTGTTAATATTCAGGATTTTATTGTAAAACATTTTCAAAGTATGTATCTTAAAGAATGATAAGTGTTGAAAAAATATTGGTCTTATCAATTTGAGTTCATTTTCTAAATTGTTTCAGAATATTGTTGAGAAAGTGAATAAACAATAGATGTACATTGCAAATATAAAGATTAATTTTATATCAATAATGTATCTATATGTTGTATTAAATTATTTAATGTCCTTTTTGTAATTTTTGAGATGAGTCATTATTATTTCAAGACAAGTTCAAATTATTTTTATCCTTTGTCAATTGGAATTGGATAGAGAAGAGATCTTATTTGTTTTTTTAGATGCTGTCTACAAATATGTAAAGCAAGAAAAGAATAACAGAACAAGAGAAAAATGCCTAGAAATATATTTTATAAACTATTTACCTAGGATCAGTGTAATGAATCTGTGTCTATTATTTTAGCTAAAGATATCTAAATTGGATATACTAATTTGAAAATTGAACAACATCTACAAAACCATATAATAATAATAAAGTCATTGACAATAGTCTAGTAAATTAAAGCATTAGTACCTGAATTTGATAACAGTAATTGTGAGTTCAATCTCTGGATGCAATAGTACAGACTTTGATTCAGTAAAAACAGGGCAATCAGTCACTGAGCATTACTTAATGAGAACATGAGAATATATCCCTAGACATAGACTAAAAAAACAACAACACTATATATAAAATGAATAACTCAACTCTCCAAGAAATTGTAATATGAGCTCTGGTAAAAAAAAAAAAAAAAAAAAAAAAAAACTGGATACTGAGACATTAGGTTTATAAGTCCCCAAAATTCACTAACATGGCCTAGTGGATAAAAGCTTTCGGTGAGTAATCAAAAAAGTGACTTGACCCAAAGAGTTGTGAATTCAATACCTGGCCATAACAGTGAGAACAAAAACTCAAGAGTTGAGTTACTAAAGGAAATTAACTAAAACAGAGATATCCCAAAAAAGGTATGGCACATGGAATTAAAACAATCTACCCCCATGGACTAAATAAAGATTTTGGTTCAAAATTCCAATGTATATCACCTGAAGAATGTTGAAACATTGTGAATATAGCAATAAAGATGAGAACAACAGTTTAAATGCTGTAAAGAATAAAGATGACGATATTAGTTTAAATGTAAATGATAATGCCTCATCTCAGAAATTCAGACAGAAAAACAGGCAAGTTTTTCCTTTTTAATACAGTATAAAATGTGTAAGATAATGATTAAATAAAGTTGTTGCAAATAAATTCTCAATAAGCAAGGTTGCAAGAATCAGAATAATGTATTTTGATAATAGCTCACTTAATTGATGCATGACAATATGGTGACAATTAAGAATGATGTTTACATCTACCATAAATGCCTCTTAAGAATACAATATATAAATGATATAAACAGTATGGAAAATGATTGCCAAAAATGTGTTTACGTAGCTGAATGTTGTTGAAGCCAATGAAGAAAAACAACAGAACAACACAAAACCAAATGGAAAAAGTAGATTAATAACACAATCAGAAAATATTTATGGGTATCAGATATTTTTTAGTAGGAACTTCTTGTCAAAAAGGAAGAATTTACACAGTATATTCATACGATCAACATTATGAAAATGACAAAGAAAAATAATGTAAATAACACACAGAATGCGTTTATATGCATTAAATATTAGATTTGAGTTATCAGTAATCTGAGATAATTTCAAACTTATTTGCAGAAAATTAGTAATAAGAGGTTAAAATATGATCAAAATCAAAAGATTTGTTAACCATCAAAATTAGAATGGAAAACTTTCTTTCTTATAGTAATGCATCAGATAATCCTCGCTAAAGATCAACCCTCTTCTCCAAGTGTTAAAGCTTCTGTATTTCACATGTATGTGGTAGAATTAGTTTTGGGGTTCATTTACATGATAAATATACTGATAAGGAAATACATTATTAGATGGTAGAGAAAGCTGGAAGATTTTAGCATACTGATATCCATGTTTGTAGAAACTTCAAAAATTCAAATGCATTTTTCATTTTAAGTGAGAGTTTACATTAAAAAATAACAGAATAAATGTAATACTTTCATGTGCCATGTCCTCAAAGAAAATTAGTAACCATGACTCTCCACAACTTCTTATTCTTTTTAACTCAGAGCAGTGTTTGTTCCTTAAGTAAACCTAACACTTATAAGTTACTCAATGTCTGCCGCCTCTTGTCTTCAACATGTCTTATTAGAGTCAGTCTTCAAATCATATTTCCTCTTTGTGTGACTCAGAAATTTCAATGGTCTATAAATGTAATAAAACATTTTATAAGCAACCAACATACATAGATGTTCATATAGGAAATAAACTAAAATATATTCATGTCTGTATTTGTAACAATTGAGTGTGTACTTAAAAGTTGTAGGTTTATTTCTATAAATAAATGAATTCCTGGGATTATCATTATTTACACTATTTACATTTGGACTATTGTTCTCATTTTTATTGTTATCACATCGTTTCTGCCATTGTGCCCTCTGGCCTTCATCAGGTTTATATCGATCTGGGTAACCTACAGGGAATTCTGAACTGAACACTTTATTTAATCTATGGGAGTAGACGTCTCATTTCACTGATCAAGGCTAGGAATATAGTCTAGTACTTATTTTTAGTCAAATAAGACGTATGCATGGGTAGTGATAACAACAATAAAGATGAAGACAATAGTTTGAATGTAAATAATTATTCCTATAATCTTAAGAAAAATTCCTTTTGAGATTTTGATGAGATTTCTGGAAGTGAGTAAGGCTGAGCACTTTTCAGTAGAACCTCATGCATTTCATAGTATCTGTATATTTCAATACTTCATATTTCGTCAGCAGAAAATCAAGTTTGAAGATGAGAAAAATTCTGGCATAAAAAGAGTAAAAACTGTGTAAATATAAATTGCCATGAATTCAGGCATGGAATGAAGCTACTTTCTCATGTTGATTTTCTAAGTAGAAAAATATTTCAGCAAATATGTTCCATACTGAATATGAATTTGATGAAGTGAAGGTGATACATGCTTTCACGAAACCATTATTTGCTTTTTGTTTTATTACTCTGTTTATAGAACAATGACTGCAGTTATTCATTCATAGTCTCTCATACACACACACACACAGTGTGGTAAAACTAAATAAACACGTCTACTAGAAGCAAGGAGAAAAAATTTGGCATAAAGACGAATGTGAAATTATGAAAACCTAATTTTCTTTCCTTCAGACTTATATGTGCATATCCTATTTTATGCATATATGTATGTGTAAATGAAATATATATACAGTGACAAGCAAAAGTATTGAATAAAGGAATTTTTAAGAAATAATAATTTCTATTGTTATAAATCTAAAAATTGATCTGAATGTTGTAAATACTCCAGATATACTATGCATGAGAAGAAGTAAAGAAATGTTTGCCTACATAGAAATTTATTCACAAATAAAATAGAAAGTAACACAAAAGTTCTAGCAATTTCTAAAAATATAAATGAATCAAGATAAAAATTGTATTTTGGGATTGACTTCTATTCAAATTAATAAGTTGAAAATTCTGACCAAGCAGCTAAAGAATACCAAACATGACTGACAATTTACAATGTCTGCATGACCTTCGAATGGTTTTGAAGATCTACTAAGTATATGCAAAAGTTTTGACTATGGCAGAGATACAGGAACTACAAAAATGACCATGTCTCTTATTAACGATGGAGAACAATCTCTACTATTTCTATGAAAGTTTTTCTTCATTTTTCTTGTCTGCTGTAGAATGTAGATGCTGCTGTTCTCATTCTATTCTTAGTTAAACTTGAATCTAATTGAGAGATGTATATTATAAAAAGTAATCCATACATTCCAAGCTGCAGTCATTTGGCTTGAAAAAATTATTTCTATTCCAGCTTATCAGGCCATGTGCTCTGTAGGTTGTCTTTTGAAAGGACAATCTGATCATCAGTACAGTCAGTTATAAGATAACATTTTTTACAATGGATTGTAATATTGGAGACAAAACGTGGGAACATTCCAGTTGTTTTCCTTCCATCATAATTAAATTCAGTAATAAATACTGATAGTAATCAGATATGATAATCTTGATAATTCCTGAATTGATGCCATGCACCATGACTTGGAAGTACTAAGGCAGAGAGACAGGGACTCTCTCAAGAAGTTTGTGAGGTGACAATTGTCTATCATAGTGATCAAAATATCTCCAACAAGCTCAATATCCTAATCAGTATGATTAATGTATCATTTGAAAATGGAAGGGACATCCCCTGACATCCAATTTCTTAGAAAAGGATGTCCACATGAAGTGAACAAGCAGCAAAATTCATTTGTTTGAAAATAATGCCAATCACAACCCAAGGAGAACTTCAAATGAAAGTGACTGTCACAGAAGTGAGCAATTAGTCAGAAACTTTATTGAGTAGGACAGCATTACCCTAGAAAGACTGTTCTGCTGAAATCCAAGCACATGAAGGCTTGTCTGCAGTTTGTGCATCATCTTGAGGAGTCGGCTTCATTGGAGAACAAAATATTATAGTTTGACAAAACTAAAATTGAACTCTTTAGTGGAAACAGTCTGTGACACATCTGAAGAAATGAGGACACTTTATATAACCCTCAAAATATCATATCATCAGATTAACATGGTAGTGAGAATATAACAATTTGGGATTATTTTTCTTCCAGTGGGTGCTTGAGATATCATCTAATAAACATTATATAATGACATAGTGGAGAAGAACTTGTTTTTGTCTGCGAAAATTCTTAAATTACCAAGAGGATGATCTTTTCAGTAAGATAACAATTTCAATGCAATGGAAGCAAGAGGTATTACAGTAAATGAGGGTTTTAAATGTCATTTGATTGACGTAAATCCTATAGAAAATTTGTGCAAAGAGCTTAAATTTTGAATTCATTACACCAATTCCTGAATCTTGAGTGTTTTTAAGACAGTTTATCAACAAGAATGGGATAAAATTTGGAGTTAGTTTCTGTAAAAAGCTTACCTTAAACTATTCCACATGTTTGACAGTTATCATAGCAAATAATGTATTTGCTATTAAATATGGTGTTTATTGATATGTGTTCAAAACTTTTGTTTTTCTTTCTGTTGTAAGTAGAATTTATATTCAGGAAAGCATTTCATTATTTTTCTTTATACAAACTATATTGTAAGTATTTACTATTCATATTTTTATACACAAGGATAAAAGCATTGGTTGGAATAAAAGCATTGGTTGGAATAATCCCAAAGAGTTGTGAGTTTAATACCTGGACAAAAACTTGTAAAGTTGAGTTACTAAAAGAAAAGTAACTAAAACTGAGATACCCAGAAAAGGCATGACTCATGGAACTAGAACAATCTACCCCAATGAACGAAATAAAGGGTTTGGTTTGAAATATATCACCTGAAGAAGGCCAGAGTGTACAATGGTCAAAACATTGTGAATATGACAATAAAGATGAGGACAACAGACTGAACAAAATGTAAATAGTTACAACACCTCATCTCAGAAGTATAGACTGTTATATTCTTAAGTATTTACTATTTATATCCAGCTCAAGTTTTATGATAGTAGCAATGAAACTTGATCCCGACAATTATTCTAAGGAAATGTGCTCCTGAATTGGCTCCTGTTCTCTTTGAACTTTAGAACAAATGTTTTGCTGCTTCTTGTTTTCCATCTTGTTGGAAATCCTCTTCTGTAATTTCTATCTTTAAGAACTTGGGAAACCTTCTGATCCCTTGAATTATTGTCCTATTAGTCTTTTACCTATTTTTGATAAAATAATAGAGACTCTAATCAACTCTAAATTGGTTAAGCATCTCACTTTGCATGACTTTCTTTCAAATAAACAATATGGCTTTTGCTTCTCTTGGACAACTGCTGATATTAACAATTATTACTGAAAGAGTCTATCAAGGGCTATGGCACCTCCAGCCAAATGTTTGATTTGATCTAGTCTTTCATAACAAATTGTGTAATGAAAGTTGTTGAATGGCCATGTGTCTAGATCCTTTCACATTGATGGGGAAATCCCACATGGCTCTTGTAGAGTAATTGGCCATGGTTAAATGTAATTGGCAGAAATGCCCAACAAACAGAATTGCCAAAGTTTGCAATAAAAAATAACAAAAGAAACAAAAGAACAGGGTAAAAATAATATTAAGCAAACAATATACACAAAAGACAAAAGTTGGCAAAATAACAGTAATAAGGTAAAAGGTTCACAAGCTAAGAATAGTGTTAAAACAAAAGGAATACAGAAGTGATTGTAGTGTTCCTACTTCAAGACAAGAAAGCATAGAAATTGAATGAGGCCAAGAAGTGGCTAATCTTATTAGCTAGGAAGAAATCCCAGCATGCATCTGTATGTTTTCTCTATAAATTTGAGGAGGGGGATGTTTTTGCAGTCATTCTTATACAAGATTGGAACCAACAACTCTATCCTTTATCAATTACCTTCCAGATGTTATCAGTTGTCAGCTAGGTATTTATGATGATGGCAAAGCCATTTACTTTTGTGTTAATAGTAAGTCCAAGAGGTTCAATAAAGTAAAACTGGTAGCTGATCTCAAATGACATCCAATCAGTTGTTAATTGTCTATATATCTATCTATATTGATTAATGCATTATAAGAGAAGCAGTGACAGACTTTATCGGCTCCACAACAGTACAGGTATAATCAAATATGGACTGTTGAGAATTGTTTACTTACAGCAGGAAATTACAAGGCAGACCTGGGGAATGAGATCTTCCACAGTATCTTTTCCCACAACACACAGGCCCAAGATCCTGCATCATGTTGTGGCATACTATAATTTAGAACTCTCAATCATCTTTGGTTTTTGTAGAGAGTACATTGAACAGTGTTATACAACCTGTTCTACCATTAATGCAATATGAAAGTAATGTGTTATTCTAGCAATTTAATGCCTGTGATATTCAACATGCACTGCAAGATGTTCAACCACTTCTTTGGCTGGGATGTTTTCTAGACTCATTTCCCACTGGACATGTATGAGATGCATGATGAGACAACAAGTGACTCATTCAATTGGCCCAACTGTAGCACTTCCTGTATTTTTCAACAGGTGCAAGAGACATGGAATAATATATTGGTGGATAGAATTCACCTTCTGCACAATTATATACAGGTGAGAGTAGAAACCTGTGTTAATGCACAAGGAACATGTATACTGTATTAAAATTGAGTCTGAGTACTGATAATAAAACCTTATTTTGGAAATGTACATACATTGATCTGTGCATGTGATTATTTACTCTAATCCAGTTATATTACCTGAATGTTTCATCTTGAGTAAATTGAAACACATATCTAGGGCATTGCAATTTTATTCATTATTTTCTCTGTGTGTGAGATATACATAACACATGTGTGTGTGTGTGTATATATATATATATATAATGAGAAAGAAAGAAAAAATGTGTATGCATGTTTATTATTCAGTAAGATTTGTGTTTGTATGCATCATAGTGTGTGTAACCGTATTAAAGATTATTCATTTATTTATTAGACTTACCTCTCTTGTTACTAAATTGCAAACTCCTCTGACCATTTTCTGGTTTTGGCAGAAAGTAATTTAGAAAGAAAATTTCTTGCCAATACAGAATCAACTTTTTCCAATATGTTACACTTTTTTATCCTTTTATTTTCTTTGATTTGGTTCTCTGATTTGCTACTTTTTCAGAAACATATTCCTTGTCAAAAACAGCAGAGAACAAGTAACTTTTTTCAAAGAATTGTTCAATTCATAAAGAAGGGAATAAAATAGAGAGAAAAATTGAGGGGAAAAGAGGAAAGGAAAAGACAGACGACATTCTTGCATGTAAATGAGAAATCAAATTGAATTAAATGAAGGAAATGAAGAGACGAATGAAAAGAAGGTATAAAAATGTAAAAGAATTTGATGAAGGGAAAGAAAGAAAAGATCATCAGGGAAACATAATAAAATGATAAAGAAATAGGTTTTTATCTACTATTTTATGGTTTCCAGATTGTTGGATTGTTAAACAATAATTTTTCAATTCCAGTGCAAAATTAATATTGAAATCTAGAAATGTGTCTGGAAATCTATGTAAATTCTATTTAAAACTTTTCAGTCAGATCAGAGATAATTCTGATTAAGTCCAACAGAAATAACTTGTTTCATATTATTTCATCTGTAATGGTGGTAATCATTTCAGTAAGAAATAAAGGTTCTTTATAAATCAAAACTTATTAATCAGCACATTCAGATTAAAACCTAGTTGCTGGCATCTTGACTAGATATTTTTACATTTTAAAGTCTCCTGCCAGTCTTTCATTAGTTGATGTTGCTGTAACAACATACCATAGATATTTGCACCAATAGTCTGTTTGTTCTTGAGAAAAAATAGTCAATTGCTTTAGCATAGATAAGAATGATTAGTAAGTAATCAGGACTCAACTGATTTTATTATCAGGCCAATTATTTCTTGAATAATTGCAATTTATCATGGTGCATGGTAATATGATAAGCTTTTGACAATTACACTTTATGTATCTCTCTCAGATTGTAGCTTTGCACATATGCTCTTTAAGTACATTGTTAGATAAGAAAAAATGATGCTACTTTGAAATAAGATATAATAATTGTTCTGAAAATAAGATTGGGTGTGAAGTTGGTTACCATCATAAGAAGTAAAATGAGCTGGTCAAGTTCAAATTCTAGCCTATTCTGTTGCATTTACTTTTGCACAAATGCTCTAGGAAAAAGTATGAATCTGTCTCTTCCCACTCCAGTTATGAATTAAATAGCAGGTTAGACTGGGCTGTTTAGCCTTTAGTGGTAAAGATTGTAAGAGAAGGAAAACTAATAAATTCTAAACTGTGGAGAAAGCAACAGGAAATGACTGTCTTTCATTAGAAATCATGCCAATTCAGGTAATAAAGAGAAGGAATCTGTGGAAAGTTTATGGTCGCATACGTCTTAAATGGATATGAAATTTTAAAAATAACTTTTGGAAAAGCACCCAAAAAATGGAAAAATCTATTTAGTGAGATCACAATGAGGAATTGTCTTAATACCAGTTTAATTGAGAAATATGGTATTGGGCACAAAGTACACTCATATTGTACCTTATAGAAGTACAATAATATTATGAACTTAAAAATAGGTTTAGCATCATTTGTTCATATCGCTGATTGAACCCTTCCCATAAAACTCTCTAATAATCAATACAGATAATTATATTTTGTTACTGGTCAGTGGTATGAAATAGTTGAGTGAAACATTATATGGCTACTGGTCAGTCATGAAGATGAAAAGTTTAATTACTTTATGATACCCATGAATTTCATATAACTTGAGAATGTCTACGCTTTGTGTGTCTCAAGATGAGAGGCAAAGGAAAATAATTTCTCGTTTATCCACAAAAGAAGTCTGTTTATCTTTGGTCACATAAATTTCTCTTAGGCTGTCTTGAATAATTTGTTCATATGGTCTTGTGCTAAGTTGCTTAAAATCTACGAGACAATATTTTCTTCAGTATGATCTATTATTTGTTCATATCACCTTGTATATCTGACAGTGTGTTTCCCTTTTTTCTATATTTATTTAAACCTATTGTGTCTGGGAGAGTTTCAGAATATTATTTTGTTATAAAGCCATTATTACAACCCAGCCAGCATCTTAATGTTTCTATCTTGAATATTTTTAAACTGAAAAATATTAAAATTTTATTATATGCTCACACATTATTTACCACTGTTGACTAAAATCTAACATGTATTAGTTTTTCAAGGATTACTTTTCAAGTATTCCATGTTTTATAATTTTATACAATTTATAAATTTTTTATTCTATAATTTGATAAGCCATATATGAATGGCCTGAATATAAAGTTATACATGCCAACTATATTTAAATTTTCTGAAAAAAATGACTGATCATTTATTCTTACTTTCTGTAAATTATCATTAAGTAAATAAAATGTTAGCTCTCTCTCTTTTTTTTTTTTTTCTTTTTAATCCATCTGAGATGCTTTCAAATTCCTGTCCAGGGTAGATTTGATGGTACAATTAGCACATATGTTGGGTTGCATGGATAGTGTGATGCTTAGAAAATCTGAAAGAGAAATTAGTGTGCCACATTTGAATTCTGACCAAGTTCATTAAATAAATCTATCTCTTCACCTCCCAGCCAAGGGTTCATCATTAAGGCAGATTAGGCTCTTTAATTGTGATTGGCAACCAGTTAAGGAAAAGGACTGAATTCAAAAAATGGTTGTCTAGCACTGGTGAGGTGTATACTATACAACCATTGAAATATTATGAAATTCACAATTGGAGTTGATAGGTTCCCCCCCCCCCATTATTTTGAACAGGAGTAGAATTTTATCCCTTGTTTCCTGTTTAAGTTTGGGTTTCTGGTTCCTTTTAAATTCTAATTCAACTCTATACTTCTAATGTCCTCACTTAAACTATGAAATTTATACTATTATTGGGTTTCCAGTTAATTCTAAAGTTTTTCCTTTTCTTTCACTTGCCAGTAGCCCCTTGCATCTTAGTAGCATTATCACCTTGCTTAGGGTGAATTGATTAAAAAAAAAAAAAAAAACTGGTGCAAGCTTGTGAAATGTGATCTTGACAGAAGTTTAAAAAAAAATTATAGGTGCTATTTCAAAATACCTGTTTTTTATGAGATTATTAAGTATGCTATTCTTTGGAAATATCAATTAGGTCTATGTGAAATTCAAATTATTTATATAATATAGTTATTAATCTTTTTTTATAAATTGTTTGAATGCTGTGCCTGATCATGACTCACCACTGGTTCCTTTTCTTTATTATCCATGAAATGCTCAACGATATCTTCTTGGGAAAAGATTGGAGTTTCCCATTGCCTTTTTTATGGTTTTGAATTTAGAATAGTCCTTTTAGACTAACTACCATCCAGGGTTAGAGAGTCCAGTCTACCTTAGTAGTTAACTGTAGATAGGTGACGGAGAGATGGAATTAGACATTTCTCAGTCTTTCTTCTTTGAACATTGTGGACTGGCATTACAGAATCACAAAGAACTGTACCAATTAACAGAAACCCCATCTTGAGGAACATCAACAACAATGAAAATGGATAACACTTGGAATTTGAAGATAAAATAATGACATAATCAAGATGTTGACATTCCACACTACTTCAAAAGGTTAGCAAGGAAACCCACATCAATACTGGAAAGAGAGATAAAAGTTACTGGTGTTGAGATAAAGCCTATTTTCCTGAAAAATTGTTTGAAGAGAAATATTACATAAATTTCAATTGAATGCAGTCCTGAGCTCTTGATCATTGAAGGCTAAATGTTTCCTTGTAGGGAAGCAGCTAATATTACCATTTGTATGAAAATAAATGCAGCAGATTACACCAGAATTTGAGTTCAGCTTCCATTTTCTACATGAATAAGCATTATGCTACCATCAATAGGTGTCTATTAAACTTATATGTATGGGCAATAAAAGTTATAAACTTCATTCTTTGTTTTTTAAGTAGTTTTTCTTGCAAGAGAACAAATAGAATATAATCTATTCTTCCTCCTAAGTCTATATTTTCTCTCTATCATGAAAGCAAAAGTCCAATCAACCAAATCCTATTCCAGAGAAGTTTGACAATGAGGTTAAACAAAGAGGATAAGGAAGCATCTGTAAAGAGAAAAAGCAAATAGTTAATAAATAATGAAAGGAAATCTTTTGAGCAGTTGTGTGAAAGGACATCAAGGTAACAGTCACTGATCAAATATCACTTGCATTTTCTAACTGAAAATGTTCAAATCTCCAAGGTAGTGTTTCTCTTCCTGATCCTTGCTGTAAAGATCATGAACATTGTAGGAGGCAGGCATTGTGATTTTAGGAAAGTCAACAGGGTGGCTTAACCTGACATGACATTCCTGTGAATAGTACATGCATCAGTGCATTCTGTCTGATTAGGTGGCTGAACTATCCAATCCACTGACCACTCCCATTGGACTGAATAAGTCAGCTAACCAATGAACTCAAGCAACTATTTGACCAGTCAATTGAGACAAATGAAAATAAGATTGGGATCCAATGATGTGGGTGAGACTTTTACATATATGTGCCCCA
Organism: Acanthosepion pharaonis; assembly: GCA_903632075.3. Taxonomy (NCBI): domain Eukaryota; kingdom Metazoa; phylum Mollusca; class Cephalopoda; order Sepiida; family Sepiidae; genus Acanthosepion; species Acanthosepion pharaonis. The sequence goes on along the minus strand of CAHIKZ030000557.1, from coordinate 3,147,295 downwards.
TTTCTGATCTGAGTGAAGTATCATTTTTATTGTTTATTATACGAGTTAGTTTAGTGGTTTGAGTATTTAACAAAACCACTAATGTCTATTGTTCAATCTTGCTTACTGCATTTTACTTAGCTTAGCAGAACAAACAGAAAGAAAGCAAACCTATTTTGTAGCAGTGAATTAAAATTTTAACAGTTTTAAGCATTTTTTTTTCTATATTTTTTGTCTATCAGTTTTTTATTATTACATACATATGCATGCATTTTTGTTGACGCAGAACCAGGATTAATCTCACACAAACAAGGTGGGTCCAAAGGATTTGTCAATGATTTGAGGCAAGGTTTTAGAAGGCCAGATGTTCTTCCTGATGCCTAACTTGGACACTCACAGCAGTCCAATTACACCAAATGTTTTTATCAAGGCACCATCTCTAGGAATGTTTCAATTCAAAGCTTGAAACCCCATTCCAGCCTTGTGTATGTATGTATGTAAGTGTGTGTGTATATATATAATATGGCATTGATTTCCATAAGACGCTCATCCACCCTTTGATAGGTTTTGTTTTTTGTCTTGTGTTGTGACATACCACTCTCCTCACTAGCAAAAAAGCTAGTAGGGAAGCTGGTTTAGATACTAACCAACCATCCATGTAGCAGGTTGTAATGAGTTACAGGTTACCAGTTGCAGGCCTAAACTTGACCCAATATATTATAAAGTTTAATTTTGACGAACACTTTTATATCAGTATTATTTACAAAGAAAGCAATATTATAGTATTATGGTAAATATGGAATTAATGCTATCAATATTATACATTTGTAACACAACTATTTTATATTTAGTGGTATGTTGTTAGTTCACCATAACACATCTGACAACAAATGATATCATTATATAAATTACTCTCTTTTGTAAGCAGGGAAAATTGAAATCTTACTGTAAATCTTTCCTCCATTAACTCACTTTAATATAAGATTATAATATTTATTTTTAATTTCCCATTAATCTCATATCTCTATCCCTCTATGTATCTCTCTGATAAAAATATAGTTTTAAGATATGCTATATTTGTGAAAAGTTAAATATAAAAGTGAACACTGAGGTCAACATTGAGTGGTGACGGCCTTTCATGCTTCAAAAGTGTCTTCAACCATAAAACAGACCATAGTCACTCAGTGTTGATCTCAGTGTCTGCTTATATATATATATATATATATATATATATATATATATATATATATAATCTCTCCAACTACCAGACATTTTTTAGTTTCATGTATAACTACATGAAACTTTAAATAGTGGCCAGTTGATGGAGACACCATTTTTGTAAGTAATATTTGCTCTGCTATAAAATGTTGACCATCTTTTGTTTACTTCTTGTTTATTTTTTTTTCTATGTTTTAGAGCATTTCTGGTTTCCAGTTAAAGTTTAAATCTAAAGTGTCCATTCTTTGAGCATTTTGCACTTTTAAAAGTCATTATCAAAATGTGTTTTAGGTGTGGTGGTGGGGAGCTAGTTTTTTTGTGCTGTATTGGTTTAATCATTTTTCAGATATTATCTTCACATGTCTGATCATGTTGCCATATCATATTTTTTTTTTAAGTTGCAGTAAATTAAAAAAAAAAATTAAACAAAAATTCCTTAAAGGACTTTTGTTGGTGTTGTTGATAGAATCTTCAAAGCAATTCTTACAGTAGCATAGAATGAAAAGGAAGCAAATAGTGAGAAACTAAAATAAATGAGTATAGTTTATTAGTCATAAATTCTGAAAATCCCTATCTCCTTTCCAAGAATTATGTGATGATCCTTTCCAAGAATTATGTGATGATCCTTCAATAAATACACAACAAAATAAGCAGGGAAGCATTCCTGTCCTAAGTACACTTCTTATTAAGATTTTTCCCAAAATATTAAACAGTAAGAAAAAAAAAATTGAAGGAGAAATGGATATTGTGCTTTTTCTAATGTATCATTCCATTGGTGAAAAATGAAGATTCAGCTTGGATTTGGACTGCTTAGTAATTTTGTTTTCTATTAACTAACATCTACATGTATACTAACTAATTAAGACTATACCATTAATTTACTAGGAGTGATCCTGATTACCAAATATGTTGGGTAACCTTGGTACTATCTGGCCATTGAAAACAGATAATTATCCAATCATTTATAATTAAAAAAAAAAAAAATGTACTAGGGATAAGTTGGAAGAACATAAATGACGTCTGATATTTTCTGCAAAAATATCATGCTAACAAAAAATAAACATACCTTTTCTCTGACCCTGAAAGGAAAACTAATTGATTAAAAAAAATTGAAAAAAAAAATCTTTACTTACAGGTCCAGCTCATCACCTTAGAAGAGGTCTTCTCTATAAAGTCTGGGCTTTGCTGATTGGCTGCTAATGTCACATGATTGGGCAAGCATGATGCATACTAATTGTGGAAGCTGAAAGAAAGTTATCTCAAAACTATTGATGCGCATTTTCTGCTATATATTTAGAGATCCTTGATAAAATCCAAAGAAGGATCTGCAATTGTCCTGATCTGATGCTTCAGTCATATTCTCACCACTGTAATGTAGCTTCCCTGTGCCTTTTCTATAAATACTTTCATGGTAATTGTTCTAATGAACTTTCCTCATAGTACCATGACTATGAATTTAAGTGCAGTACTAGATTGGTGGTAAGATCTCACTTTACACTTGAAAGGGGTTAGATGTAACTAAGTTCTATGCTAAAATTATTTTCTCACACCCCTCGCTTTGGAACTCTCTTCTGATTTCTTGCTTTCTTGTCAATTTTGCATTTCAATTTTTGAAGATCAACGTCAATTGTTATCTTCCGTCTTTTTAATTTCTGTTCTTTTATTAGTATCACTCCTTAATGTTTTTTTTTTCATATTCTTTCACATACAATAACCCCTGAATGTTAGTGGCTTTACTTAAAGTGAAATGATTTTAAAAAAAAATGCATTGATCTCATTTCAAAAAGAAATCATGGCTTATATTTTTCTGACTAGGGTGGTGACATTTTTAAAAATACATTTGTCTGTTTATGAACAATTGTTTTTTGATGAAATTTGTTTATTTTGTAAAAATATATTACTGATTTTATATTTTGCAGTTAGTATTTCTTTATATCAAGAATATATAATAACAAAAAGCAATATTAATTACAGCAAATATTAAAGAAATATTAAGTACAAAAGAGAAACAATTCATTTTTATTCTTGAAGAGTGAAGATGAAAAATTTATTGAAAATTACAGAAATAGATCTTTTGAGAGAGTGTGAGATAAAATGGCACACTCTTGAACAAAGATGTTTTGTACAAAAAAGCAAATGTTATTAACTTCTTGTAACAAAAAAATTCTTTGGTCTGTTTAATGCAGTTTTTTTTTCTTTTTTTTTTGTATGCCATGTCCTTTTATGATGTGGGAGATCATGATTCTTCATGGCTTCTTGTCTCTTGTTGTTTGAAATAACCCTTATCACTTTACTGCCCCTATTTGTCTTTGTTCTACTATCCATTCACTCAAACTCAAGTTGTTCATTTGCTATAATCACTTACTACTTTTAAATTAATTTTGTAAGTGTTAAATTTACCAAGCATTCTTTCCTCATTGTGTCCAAGAAATTTCAGCTGTTTCTTTCCATTATTCTAGTTACTATTTTCTTAAAAACTTCCTCTGTCCATGGTTTTGTCGGCATTCATCAGTAGGACCACATCTCTGTCAGTTTAAGTCTTGGCTTCATCAGTAAGGAGATTGTTCCACTTTAACTGTAATATAGGAGACTGGATATTATATCATAGTTCAGCACTCTTTCAGCAATTTTATGTTGGATGTCCAGGTACATAAAGGGTGAAATGGATAAATTGTTGCCTAAATTATGCAAAAATGAAAATAAAACTGACATTTCATTTTAGCAGATATATTTACCAAAATTACACAAAAATATCTTGAAACATTAAAGAATAAACTTATTCAATAAAATCAGCACTGGCTTCAACCATGACCTCCAGATGACTTCAGAATCTCCTGTATCTCTTCCAGACGATTTCCTTGTTTAAGTTGATGAATGCTGACGTAATTCTTGCTTTCAGTTCATCTTTGGTGTTACAAGGAGTTTTGTTGGTTTCTTAATTGTGCTCCACATATAATAATTAAGCGGGTTGCATTTGGGGAGTTAGATGGCCAGATGTAAGGGGTGATTTGGTTGCAGAAATTGTCTGACAGCCATGACGATTTTCCTGCTTGTGTGCTATGTTGCCGAATCCTGTTTCCATACATAGAGTCTTCCATCAGCCAACCTCTGGACACAGGGCAGCACTATAACCTCAAGGCACTTGTTGTAGGTCACTGTGTTGATTCTGAAGCCTTGTTGGAAGATTAATGGACGCATAACATTATCATCACTAGTGATCACTCCAAACATCTTCATAATCACCATTAGATTCATCCAACTCTTTCTAAATCCTCTGCATTATCCTCAGATTGACACTCAAACACTCTGAAATGTTTGTATTAGAGCTTCTGGTGTGAAAGCCAAGCAGTACAGCATGCTGTTTACAAATTTTTGGTGAAGTGAATTGCATCATGGTGCTCTTTTTCTCACAGTGCCCAACTGACCCTACTATATTGTGCAGTTGACAAAAACAAACAATGCACATGCATGAAATTAAAAATATAAAATGGCGACAATTTAGCCATCGCACCTTGTATATATATTTTCCACCAAATACTTTCACCATGAGTAAGCACATATGTGATATTATATGATCAGACCTACTAAGTATTTGTTTAAATATGGGATAGTATGTGCCTAAGCATAGGTGTAAATTGCTATTACACAGCAGTTCAGCAGCCAAATCCCTTCACCATGAATATGCATATTTGTGAGACCATGTGATCATACCTATTAAATATCTGTAAGTGTAGTATATGTGTATATGAGTGTGTACATGTGCATAAGTTTAAACAGACATTTTTAAACATGTTATTACTTTCATTTATTCACTTCATGATCATGTGTCCTAGAAATTTTCAACTTGACTGCTAAATTTAGAAATTTTCAATAGCAAGTTTTTCAACTTATATATGTCTGTACTTATGTAGGTATTTTCATGTATCCTAAGAGTCATATATGTCCGTGCCCGTACACTGTGTGTGTGTACGCCTGTCTATAGGTGTGTGTGTGGTGTTATAAGAGATTCAGATATTTGTTGCCATGATATGTTTATGAGCCTTGTCATGATCATAGATCAGAAGTGTTGAAAACATTGCAATAAAGATAAGATGCAGACATTAGTCAGCTGATATCGATGCCATACCAAACGATACTAAAATACTCATAAATACCAAGTAACAAGTAATTAAGACACCATTAACATCATTCTATTGATTTTGCCAAGATTCCTCTATCAAGATTATTAATACCAATTTAATTTGGGATTAATACTGATATTCTTCATCTTCCAAAAGAAGCATAAATGTTTGGCAATGAATTACAATACAGTTTAAAGTCCTGGTTATATTGTTTACTATGAAACAGTTCTGGTTGAAAATAGAAATTGTTTGAATCAGTGTTCTGATGACTTGTTCACTTTGAAAACATCCTCAAATATTTTCATTCTCTGTAAGAGGAAACCGTTCAGATACTTGGGCTAAATGATTTTGTTTGTGAAAAAAAATTACACATTGATAAAAGTTGTTCAGTTTTATGACAAAGTTTAGGAGCTACTGAAAAAAAAGCAATTTTTTAAATATATATATCTTTATTTTTTTTAACTTTTTCAATCATTTCACCCCAAACAAGGTAATAAAGCCACTGAGATGCAAGGGGTTACTGAGTGTTAAAATATGAAAAAAAGAACACTATTAAGGAGAGAGAACAGGAAAAGAACAAGAATTAAGAAAACACAAAATATAATTTTACAGTTAAATTTCTTGCTATTTTATTTTTACAAATTTAAAATACAAGTTCAAGCTAAATCTTAGTTTTGATAATTATTACAAAGTCCATATTATAAATTTATTTTATTTATTAAATGTTCTTAATTTTATTAAATTCGTTTTGTTAGTAGTTAAAGTCTTAATTTAATTTTTATTTTGGTAGTGGTTCATACATTAATAATATACTTATAAATTTTATTATGAAATAAAAAGACAGCTTAGTACACCAATTCTTTGAAGGTTTTTAAAAAATGGACAGATATGGTAAAATTGAGTAGAAAAACATTTTTAATAAAAAAAAAAACAGATATTGATAATTTTGATTTAATATGACCCATACATATGTTTATAACTCATCCATATCTTTATTCAAACCAATATCAGCCATTTAGTTTTTGAAGTTTTTTTTGTTTTACTATTACTATAGATAAATTCCCTATTGTTTAATAAATTAATAGGTACTTATGGGTAACTACTGTGCAGACATTTTTGGATTTGTCATAAGCAAAATGAGCTAATGGATATTAAATCATCAATTGCATGTCTTTTATATGAAGCAATTTATCCTCTGCTGTCTAGTCTACTTGTGTTCCTTCAAAGGCAGTACAGATTCTTACCAATCAACATCACTTACATTATATTACACTTACTATTTTATTCAAATTCAGGCTGACTGCATTTAGATAATTTTTTTTGCTTTTCATCATATCTCTTGTTATACAATTTAAAAAACATTTTCAAGTCTTTTCTTTTTTTTCACACTTCTTTAAATTTCTATTTCATGCTTCTTTTCTTTTCAAACATTTGCTTTCTTTCAGTCACTGTTCTTTTTATTCCATCCACCTCATTCCCTTGTTACTTAGCTGCATTCAAATCCATCATATTTCTCTTTCATTTTCCTCTGCCATTCCTTCTCACTCTTTTCCTTTTTGTCATACTCTTTTTAGCATTGATAATTTCTTTTTGTATTTCTTTATCCAGTAAACCCATCTCTTTCACTTTACCCCTTTTATGTTTTTTCCATTCATCCATATTTGCTCTCTGTCACTATCTTTTTCTTTTTTTTTCCTTTTCTTTCCTGAATTACTTTTTCACTTTCATTATCCTCTCCTCAATGATTTTATTTCTTCTTTCTATCATTATTTTCTCTTTTTGTTTTCTTTATTTTCTGTTGTCCTTCAGCATTTTTTTCTATATGCATTTGTACAATATTTTTTGTCTTTTACCACCAGTTCTTATCTCTATTTCTCTCTCCTTGTCCACAAGTTCAATTTCAAATCTCTTCTGTTTTCAGTATTTTACATTTTTTAAGCTTAAATTTTTTTCCTTTTTCATTCAATTTTTAAAATTCAGTGCCAATTTTCCTTCTTTTTTATGCAATTTTACAATCTCTCTATTTATCTTTTATTGTCCCTGATTTTTGATATTTTTCATAACTTTCTCTTTTTCCCCAATTTATGTCTTTAAATTAATGAAAATGGATATTTTCTCATTTTTGTGGGAAAGGGATCACTCACTTATTCATTTTTCTTCAATATTTGGGAAGATGAAAAACATGACTTCTTTCATTAAATTACTACAAATTACAGCAAAACTATAGCTATTAATACTACCACCCTCCGCATGATACAATAATCCCCAGCATTACTATACACACGAAAACACTGTCAACATGCCCATCAACAAAAGTTTACAGACTCAGCCACAACAGTCACTACATTCATTATTATATCTACTAACACAGCCATCTTCTCTGATTACATTTATAATATAATGTTCATCATTATATCACTTATTCCTTATTTATACATTATGGAAGAATAAACTGCTCTGCCAAATTGATACACTTAATATTAGTCTGAAATTTGCTTGGCATTCTTCTGTATAAGTTTTTCTCTTTCTCTGTTTCTCCTCCTCTCTTTCTCTCTCTGTCTCTCTCTCTCTTTCTCTCTCTCTGTCTCTCTCTTTCTCTCTCTCTGTCTCTCTCTTTCTCTCTCTCTCTGTCTTTCTCTCTTTCTCTCTCTCTGTCTTTCTCTCTTTCTCTCTCTCTGTCTTTCTCTCTTTCTCTCTCTCTGTCTTTCTCTCTTTCTCTCTCTCTCTCTTTCTCTCTTTCTCTCTCTCTGTCTTTCTCTCTCTCTGTCTCTCTGTCTTTCTCTCTCTGTCTCTCTGTCTTTCTCTCTTTCTCTCTCTCTCTCTCTCTATATATATATATAGCTAACATTCAAAATGGCACTTTGCAAAGTACATTATTATGGATGTTAAAACCTAGTTTCATGTTTAAAATTTAGCCTATTGAACAATAATGAGAGCAGCCCCTGCATTCAGAAGAGCAGTGTAAATATGTTCATCTGTATTGGGAGGAAGGAGATATTGCTTTTATCGATGATGCAGGATAGGTTTTTTCGATATCTACATCCTACAATCATTACATCAAAGACAGTCATGACAATAACTATCATGACTGTTACTATCATGGCCACTATTTTGCCAATTACCAACCCTGTTGCATTGGTAGATCTATCCTTCCAATTACTGCTATTCCTTAATGATCATGATTATTACCAACATGGCTGCTGCTGTCAGTGCAATTCAATGATTGCCTCCAATACTATCTCTAGAAATGACATGTCTGCTACAACCACTCCCAGACACCCACTTCCATAGTTAATAAATTGTCAACATCTATTACTAGTCACTCTCATCCATATGCTCTACTTAACTGGGAGTTTGGTATAAGGAGATTAGTTCATTGATTCACCATGCAGTATATTCTAAGTTTGTGCATTCATTGAACTGTAGTTAGTATTAAGTTTTAAGTCATCATATAAATGTACTGTAGCATTATTCCTGTAGATGTGAATATTTACTCTATACTGATTTTAATACCTTATTAGTTACTTTGAGAAATTAATTGCTTGTACCTTACCATGAGAGGAAAATTCTTGGCTTGACCAAGAAGCCCTTATGAAAAAACATTTTATGTTTGGTCATCTGGCTTGATTTTTGGAAGTGATTCAAGCTCAGAAATTTTTACCACTTGTTCATACAGTGTATATATAAAACTTTGAATATTCCTTTAAAAAATACTTTGCAGATTATTTTTTTAAAGGAATATTCAGTTTTATTTTTTTTTAAAATGGAAAAAATCAGGTTTTATTATGTTTGTTTTGTCAATTCCAAACCAGATTTCATTGGAGAGAAAAGTTTTGTAAGGTCTTCTCTTATATGCCATGCACCTTCAGAACAGAAAGGTGATCATGGCTCTCTACAACTACCTATCTTTTGTAGCTTCTGATTTGACAAAGAAACCATTGCCAAAAACATCTTGTATTTCGTCATCTGGTCATATTTTTGGATATGTGTTGCAGGTATTATCCTTTTCTTATCAAAATTCCCTAAATTACATTAAACAAAAACATGTTCATTCTGTTGGAAAGTGATGTTACTGTCTGCCACTCCCATTGATCCTAGTAGACATAAAAAGTAGATTTGGAGAGAAAGGCAAAGTATGCGAGACCAGATTCAACCAGAATGCATCCCACTTGAATCTTATGTATCATCATATTTGGAGAACTCTCCAGTGGTAAGAGGCTATGTGGAGATTGAAAATGAGGCCTCAAGGATCAGTTGAAGACATCCCTGACACAGACCAACATTGACCCTCAGACCTGGGAAACTGTTGCTGCAAATCTGCCTTCCTGGCATAGGACCATCTGAGATTTTCAAGTCCAACTATCAACATGAAGAGGATCTGTGATGTGCTGTCAAAAAGACCGAAGTTGTCCAGCCATGTCCACCACCCACACTCCTCTGTAACTTCCAAATCTTCAGAAGTTGTCTGGACCTTCACAGGCATCTCTGCCTCCATCATTACCATCAGTGAGGAGAAAGGGGATAGGGAGGGAGGATCCCAATGTGAGCAGGTACTAAGACTGAACCATTTAGTGTGAGCTATGCAGAAAACAATTTATAACAAACAAACAATAATAAAGAAATGTACATGTGTGGTTGGTGTTTTAAATGTCCATACCTAAAATATTGTATGAGATTTTTCACAGGACAATGAAATATATCCTGGCTGTGAAGGCTGCATTTTTGGGAGACATGACATCTTTCCACAGAGATGAAATGATGAAAAAGTATCTCATTAGCAATGTACGGATAAGAGAAAAACAGAAGAAAGGAAAGCAACTTACTGCTTCTTTTTATATACTTCCATGAGTGATTCTGCGGTAGCATATATGTTGTCTATTTTTGGCCACAGAAATAAGTGACATACAGATTTTAATTTCAATTAAAATCCATATAAATTTCAGACTGTGTCACCAAATTTATGAACCAATGCTTTAATCTATTAGGCTATTGCCCTGTGAATTTGGTAGCAATAGTATTGTGATTTCAATCCTTGGGGTACATAGTACAGTGTTAGATTCTGTGGAAACAGTGAGCAACAACTAGGCATTATAAAATAAGAACAAGAAGTGATATTTCTCGGAATGGGCTCTGGAACAAAAACAAACTATCCCATAGATCAAATAAAGGGTTCAGTTCAAGATTCTCTAAATGTTACCTGTATTAACAGATAATTAAAGAAGCCTTGAATACAAAACGGCTGAAATATTGGGATAATAACAAAGATAAGCATTTAATCTGAATCTAAATAATAATTTCTTCTATTTGAAAATATAATTGTTTTTTTTTCTTTTATTGTTAAAATATATTATTTTAGGTTCTTTTTGACTTGCAAAAGACTTTTTGTAGAGTTGTTATAGAATTTAAATATTGAAGACAATAAGTTTCATGGAGAAATATTGTTATAGTAAGCTTAGTTTGAAAACTGAAGTAAAATATTTATCCCTGCTTTGATCAGTCAGTTATGACATAAAATCTACAATAACATCTTTTCCCTGTAAATAATTCTAACCCTCCTACAAATATTGATGTCATTTCAATTATGACAACTACAACAATCATGATCTCCCATCATCTTGTTCCTGTTGCTGCTAACTTCAACAAAATCATCCACTTTATAATTCCACCACTTACACTTTACTATTTTTGTCACTACCTTAAATATTCAAACCATGAGAGAATTTAACAACTTAAAACAGTCTGAAAAGACGAATTTACTTTTATATCTTTGGCTTGAAATCCTATTAAGAAAAGTCCCAGGTGGATGGCAAGGGAAACTTTGCACAAATTTGTATAGTCACACTTGAATTATTAATATTTGATTTACATTTCTTTCTTATATATTCATGTCAACAAGAAATATATATATATATGCATAGTTATTTTTATATTCACACACACACGCAGACAACTGTAACTATGTATTTAAATATACAGTCCTATTTCTATATATATATGCAGATATGACATTTATGATCTTCATAATTTTCATTTCTACAATCCCATATTTCATTCATATCACACCTCATTCAGTAAACCTCTAACTTGATTGGCTCTCAAGCCTGGTATTTAGTGGACTTTAGTATTAAAAAAAAACGTCATTCATAAAAAGAATATGCATTGTCTACACAACCAATGAAAACAGAATTTAAACGTTATTCAACTCCCTACCAACACCTACACAGAAAAGAGTTTGCGATGAAACTAAACAAATCCTGTAATATAAATTTAACAAATGCTTTCCTACTTGTTTCATACCCATTTTTTTTTATCATTTCATACCCAACCAAGGTGATAAAGCCATTAAGACACAAGGGGTTACTGAAAGATCAGAAAACATTGGTGAAGAGAAAGGCTAAGAACAGGATTCAGAAAGACAAAAGATAGCAATTGATTTTGCAATTAAGCTTTAAGTTCATAGGTCACAGGAAAACAATATGCAAGAAGTATAAGAAAAAAAACTATTAAAATAGAATACATGGTTACATCTAGCTATTTCAAGTGTAAAATGAAGAGACCTAGTTGCCAGTCTAGTACTACATTTAAATTCATGCATTCAAGGTACCAAGGAGGCTCATTAGAACAATTGCCATGGAAATATTTATAGGGAAGACACAGAGAAGCTATGTCACAGTGATGGGAAAGTGATTGAAGTTGAGATGCCAGGTCAGGACCAATAACATTGCAGACCTTTCTTTGGATTTTTATAACAAAATCTTGGGATATATAACAGGAGCACCAGACCAGATGTGGTAGCAATATTCAGTGCACAGACTAATGAAAGATTTATAAACATGCAAGATGGAGTCTGGTAAAAAAGATGCCTAGCTTGTGAACCAAATTTCCTAGCAGCAGACCTCACAATTGATTCAATATAATAATTCCACTTCATGTCAAAATATGTGTATGCATATATATCTTACAAGCTTAATATGAATACTTTTGTTTTTATGATTTTTTTTTAAACATTTCACTCCAAGAAAGCCAATAAATCCACTAAGATAGAGTTTACTGAGTGTGGAAGAATGTGTGAAAAAGAAAATATTATTAAACAAGTAGCCAGAAATGAGTTTCACAAATTAGAAGCAGAAGAGAATGTACTAGAATAGATCTTTTGCTTGCATGTAGCTCTAAAATGATGAGACTTTGACATCAATGTGGAAAGCTCATAGGAGCAATTACCATGGAAATATGTGTAGAAAAGGCACAAGGAAGCATGCTAAAGTGGTGGAAAAGTTAGTGAAGCTGAGATGCCAGGTCAGGACCATAACATTGCAAATTCTTCTTGGTATTTTATCAAGAATCTCTAAATATGTAGCAGAAACACCAGACCAGATGTGACATCAATATTCAGTGAATGGATAAATAGTATAAACTTATAAATGTGGAAGATAGATTCTGTCACAACACAGTGAACCAATTTTCCTAGGAGCATAACTAGCAATTCATTCAATAAAATCTTTCCACTTCTTTTCAGTGGAAAATGTTAGCTTGAGAAGGTACAATGATTCACTGTCCTGGAGGTCAGCATCAGCCATGCTGATGGAAGACAAAGTTATTCTCTCAGATGATTAAAAAAGAGCAGTTTTGGTTTGGAAGTGTTTAAATTAACAAGCCATTTCTTACCCCAGTTAAAAGATTTCTCACTGAATTAGAATTCATGAGGTTTTCTTGCAGACTTTAGATAGGAAGTTTTATTCTGAGTATTCAGATTTTATGAATATATCATAATATATTTATATAGATACTTTTTAAAGAAAGTTATGTAAGATGAGTGTGAAAGAAAGCTTCACTGAAAATATTTTGTTAAATTACTCATTTAATTTAATGTTTTATATTGACTGTGAAGTTAATTATTCATAATATATTTACTGAAACAATTTTAGAATAATTCTGTAAAAATTGTATAAGCTCCTATAAAAAAAAATAGACAAAAAGAAGAACAGAAAAGATAAAGAAAAGTATGTCTGTAGTTTATATATAAACTCTTAAATTCTTAAGAGAGCTCAATACAGGGTAAAGCAAATAGTATTTAATCAAAAAACATGGTGATGGTGTTGGATGTAGATTCAACACCTTCACTTGACAAAACACTAGAAGTATTGAAACAAAATGGCTATTTTTGTAGTGATCTTATAACATGTTTATGTTATAATTTTTGAATAAATACTATATATATATATATATATATATATATATATATAATGTATGTAATAGTATTTTTTATCAGTAAATGTCATTTCAAAATGGCCAATGAGAAAATTTTATTATAAATTGAAGAGTTTTCATTCTCTGCTAAGATTTTATTTAGTTTAAAGCATTTTGGTATAACCTCCATGGAACAGTAAATGTTGACACTTATTTCTCATGTTCTTCATCAATCTTGAAAATGTTAAAGAAAAACAAAACCTTTTTTATCTATTGTCAATGTTTTCCAGTGTCACAAAAGATTGCCATGAAATATGACTTTTAAATGAAAATTTTCTTGAAACTGTTTGCAAAACTATTCATAAACATGAAAATATCTCATTTTGGAATTTAGATTCTATGGGAGTTTGAATGATTTTTGTGTGTGTTTTCTTTTCTGTATCTGTGTGTTTAATTTTATAGAAAGCTGAAACAACTATTGACATTTCAAGATATTTTGAAAAAGTGGTATTTTTTAAATAAGGAATAAGTTTGGGTGAGTTGATAACCTAATTATTTTTTTCCTATTTAGTCTTTGCTTTGTGAGTAAACATCTCAAATGTATTTTACCTAACATTACTCTTTATTTTAAAATATAATTTAATTTTTGGGAAAAATCAAATTCCTGTCATCATTTGTAAGTGTTATATATGTATATGTATGAAAGCATATGTGTAATTTTCTTACTAAGACATGGTTTTGATAAAAATACAATTTATATATTTATGTCAGATCAATGACTTCTACTCTTGTGAAAGGGATGTGTCAATCCAAATTTATTCAAAAGAATATAGCAGAGTTTCTGATCTATTCAATAAATGTCGAGGTGCTTGTGTTTTTTTTTTTTCTATTTTGAATTGTTTTGCCTTTTAGTTTTCTTTCCATTTCCTTCTGGAAAACACCGGCAACAACCATAAAAAATGAGAAAAGAACATAGAAAAAAAATTTACAATTTGGGAAAAAAATAATTGTTTTTTTTTTATTGCTTTAAGAGGATATTACATCTACTTTGAATGTATATTATCAATTATGGTTGTATAAACATAAGTATTTTTCTTTGTTTATCTGAAAAGATTTCTTTTGCGTGATATCTTTTTTGTTCAGTTTTAAAGACTTAAGTTTAGAGGTTACCTTCCTGTAGGTTCCCACACATAAACTAGACTTTATCATCACTATAAATCTTCATAAATATTTTACTTACATTCTCTCTCCCTCTCACACACACACACACACACACACAAAATGACAGAAATTTCAAAACTAATGTGCAGCAAAATATCGTTAACAGTGAAATATACAACTTTAGAAATAAAAGTAGATGTCCATTAGATGGAGTTTGTAAAACTGAAGCAGTAATTTACAAAGCAGAACTAATAGATACAAATAGCCAGAAAAAAAACATACATAGGGTGTACCGAGGTAGCTTCAAGAAGAGGTGGTATAATCACAAGTCATTCAAGCTAGAAAGTCTTAGGAATTCTACCAGACTAGACAACCATTTGTGGAAAATAAAATAAAAAAATAAAAAGGATCCGATTGTAAACTGGAAAATTTTTAAAAGAGCCAAACCTTACAGCAATCCTAGTAATATTTGCAACCTTTGTCAGCAAGAAAAGTTAGCAATAATAACATTCCAAACCCAAAAAAGCTTTTTGAATGAGAGATCAGAAATTATGACTCATTGCATACACACTAAAAAGTTCCTTTTGTGTTCATATGAACCAGGATGAAAAGAAAGTATGTACATTTTGTTTAACTCCCACCACCAATACATTTCCAATACCCTTGCTTTTCTTCTCCTTCCACTTTCTATCATACTTCATGTCATGGATTTATTTTTAAATAATAAATCATTCATCATTTTTTTTTAAATAAAGTGTTAGGAAATCAATTGATTGAAATTGCCTGAAGATACTGAAAGGTTATTTTTTTATACATGTATGTATTCAGCACTTTTTAATACTACTGTCTCCTGGTCTAATTCAACACTGACCATTAACTTTTATTGTTATTATATTATATGATATATATAAGCAAAATTGTCCATTTGTTATATTGAGTTTGAACCGTTGTATCTTAGAAATGATTAAAGATATCTTACTGGAATTCTCCAAGTTTTTTTATAACACTATTGGAGTCTACTTTGATCAATAAGAATGTACAATTACTCTTCAAGCTTAACAGAAGAATTTTGATGAAATCGATCATAAATGAAAATAACATATTTATTATTAGTTAATCATAACTAAGAATCAGAAGGTCATGAAGGATGGAAATAAAGTTCATATATATTATTCCAGGATCATTTTCCAACTTATTCAAGATGATCTTCACCCTCTCTAACCTTCTAACTTTCTGTCCTGGAGTAACAAGGTGCCTCACAGGTTTCATGTATGATTTAATTTTCAAGTCTTTTTTAACTGCTCTTTGGACTGTCATAATTGAAACTCCTCTCTTATGTGCCAAATGTTTTATGGTTTGAGGTGGATCTTTACTAATTTATCTCTTGATGGTTCTTGAATGGACTTTGAAGATAGAAGCCAGAGTATGAATGTTGGTACCATTACTGAAGGTCTAAATGATGTTTCACCTCTCAACGTTGCTTAGTTGAAAAGACAGTGGCACTGACACAAAATGATTTTAAGCTGTTCTCTTTTTAGCTGAATAACTCAGAGGGTTTTCCACTGATTCTTGTGACAAATGGTGTCAAGATGGCTAAATGTCTTATCTGAAAACCTGGAAAATAGAAACAGATTAGTGGTTTTTAGATATTAAACATTTTGTGAGATGGACAATTATGTTGATACATGATTTGGACAATTTTGCTGTTAAACCCGGTGTGTGTGTATAATATATATATATATATATATATACACACACACACATGTATATATATACATACACACTATGGCTGAATAGTGAAATCCCCCTCATTATAGATCCTCAAAATTTCATATCTGCTTCATTTTGTATCCAAATGGAAATAAAGCCATTTTCTTTCTTTCTAAAGAACTAATAGATTTTTTCATTTATTAATCTGACAAATTTTTATCACTTCAACATTGTTTTTAGTGGATGTCCATATTGAATAGACATTCCATTTTTTTTATTTTTAACAAGTATATTTATTATCATCTACTACCCTGAATATTTGAGAAATTTTATTAAAGAAAAATATCCACCATCCCACAAGATCCAAACCTGTGTACTTCATAGAAGGAAAAACTGTCATTAGAATCAGTGTTTAAGCTGACTCTGCTATGAAAGGCTGAATAGTGTCTTTAAGTGAAATCCTTCTCCTTATAGATTCTTCAAATTTCCTATCTGCTCAGTTTGGTAAAAAATGTTTTCAAAAAAAGTATGCTTCCTCCTTTCTTTAATAAGATTTCTTGAATCTTCAGGCTGGTAAACAATAATAACTATACTATGATATGAGTGATAAAAATCTTTAATAAGTAAAAAAAATCAATTACTTCTTTAGAAATTGCTTTGTTTGCATTTGGATATGAAATCGAGCAGATATGAAATATATAATTACATTGCTAAACTATTATTATCTATAAAAAAAAATTCTTAAAATGTAAAAGTATTTTCTGCCTTTAAATAACCTTCAAATGGTTAAGATATAGAAAAAGAATCAATCAATCAATCAATCTTCTAACTGTATTCAGTAGTAATGCCACTTTTATCCATATACTTGATAAGCTATTAAATTTGGGTTGGATACTTATAACCTCTTAGCTTTCTTTGATCTCTTTGTTTAATATTGGAAGTTAACCAGTCATTTTCATATTCAAAATGCTCCCAACATCAGCATACATCTTCTGACTGACTTGGACAACATTCTTGATATTCAAAATGTCTTTGCAATTTCATGTTGACTCATCTTTGTAACATTTCAATAATTTGCATCCATTTCTCCAGACTTGCTCTTAACATTCCATCTTGAAACTTAAATCGACTCTACTAACATTGGAGGCTCCAGACTTTATGCAATCTGTGTTTGATCATTTAACATGAGAAATGTGCATATCTTAATCTTGGATGATGTTAATCTTGAGTAGTGCCAAGTGGAATATAACTTTTGCAGGTCTTATTTTCAGTATCACAAAGCATTCAGTTTTGTATCTCCACTTTTACTGTTTTCACTTAAATACAACAATTTACATTACATTTCTAAATGATAAAAGCTTCTTTTATGTGCTGTGTCCCTTCAGGGCATAAGCAATCATGGCCTTCCATATCCTCATGTCCCTTGATACATCTTGTCTTTTCATTATTTTTCTCAAACCCTGTTCTACCATCCAACTATTCAAGCTCATCAAGTATATCAATGCTGCTTTCCTCTGTCCCTCTTTCTCTCAATCTGTCCTATGTGTATCAGGTTTTCCAAGCCCTCCTTCCTCATCACATGCTTCAGAAATTTCAACTGCTTTTTCATGATCTTAAGTTAAGTTTCTATTTTTTTTCCATCTTCTCCAAAACCTCATCAGTGCTTACATGTTCAGTCCATGGTATCTTCAGTATTTTTCTGTAGAACCACATTTCTGTTGCTTCAAGTCTCTTCTTCATCTTTGAAGAGATTGTCCAACATTCGCTGCCATACATATAGATATCATGTAAAAGTTCAATACTCTTTTCTTTGTTTCTAGCAAAAGTTTTTTGTTTCTTAATACTCTGTTTATCTTTAGGAATGTATTTTTGGCCATCCTAATGTGGCTTTGGATTTTTGTGTCGTACTTTCTGTCTTCTATTATAACACTTCCCAGATATTTTAATTTTTGTACTCATTTGACTTTAGTCACCCTGATTTGTAATTCACATTTTGCGCTCATCCTTTTGCTGATAGCCATGCATTCTGTCCTTGTACTTTATACTTAGTCCTTTCTTCTTGCATTCCTTTGCTACCTTCTATTGGAGCTTTTCTAGTTTCCCTTCTATGTCTGCTATCAACACTGTGTCATTTGCACATCTTATATTGTTCAGATTGTGACTGCCAATAATGAATCTGGAAGGACTTCTAATTCCCTCAGAATTGCGTTGCTGTATAGGTTGAATAAATCCAATGAAAAGACACCTCTTTGTCTTACATCCCTTTTCTATTTTTGTATATCTGCTGAACTCATTTTCTGCCCATATAGAGGCTGTTTGATGCCAGTATAGATTTTTGATTATTCTAATATCCTTCCTGAATAGATCACGGTTGCTGAGCAGCTCTAACAGATTTTTGTGGTGTACTTCAAAAGATACTACTCCTGATGAGATGGTCAAATACTTACAACCTCTTAGTAAGAATTAAGCAAATTAATTGTTATCAGTTATTCATTTCTTTTGCTCACCACTATATAGTAGATGCACACAAAACTCTGAGTTTATCTGGAGATGTGCACTTTGTAAAGCATGAATCCATATAATAAATTTATTTTTATGCAAATATTAAAGGAAAATAAGAAATTGTTTAATGTCCTTATTTTAAACAGATTTACATTCATTTTTGAGATTATAATTTTGAAATTATTCCACCATGTATTGAATATATTTTCAGTGAGAGTTTTGTTAAACATTTATTTTAGTTGTTAGATTTTGAATCAGAAAAATATTCCTCTAATAATTAAAGAAAAAAATCCTGAAGATATAACGTTGACCGATTTTAAAATTCCCATGATAAAAATTTGAAGAAATAAACTTTATTTGATGAAAAGAAGATTTATTGTATATCTAAGAAAAATGTTTGCAAATGTTGTGTATGATATATATTGTCCACCTTCCCGTTACAGGAAATTATTGACAAGACCAATATACGACATCATGAAAATAATAAACAAAAACTTAAAATTCTCGTGACTCTTTATATCAAAATCAATGAACCAACACTCAATACAATTTATTATAAATATAGCAACAGCATATTAAAGTGTATATAACATTTAATGCCATTTTACATTTCTACCAATTTCCGGTCAGCTCCCTTATATTGAAACACTTGTTTTACAAAAAATTCCATAGCTACAACAGATAAATTTTTAAATAATTACAGAGTGCATTCACATGTGTTTTTTAAAAAAATAACCATCACAATGGGATGCAGGCTTTATCACAATTACAATAAGTTTGTATTTGTAATATATATATATATATATATATATATATATATATATATATATATATATATATATATAAACATTCTTCATTCAAACCTCTATATCAAAATCAACCAACCAATACTCAACAAAATTTATTATGAATACAGCAACAACATATTAAACTGCATATGACATTTAATGCCATTTTCCATTTCTCCCAATTTCCGGTCAGCTCTCTTATATTAAAATGTTTGCTTTGCAAAAAAAATTCCATAACTGCAGCAGACAAATTTTAAATTTTAAAATAGCTATAACAGAGCACATGTTTTTAAAATCACTATCACAATGGAATGCAGATTTTATTGCAGTTACAATAAGTTTGTCTTTGCAATTTACTCCTGAAGATGATCTTAGGAAAGGTCGAAAGTACTATAAAAAAATCTATGTTGCTTTAAAAAAAACTGTTGCTTTCCTTGATAAATTTCATCTTAACATCAAGAAACTGTTTAGACCACTGGAATTGATCAGTATAAAAATAAGGAGACACAATATGTCTATATTATTCAGTGAAACATGTTTAAATGAAGATATGCTGCCTAACTACACACACACAAACACACACACACACACTCACATATTTATTCATAGCTGGTGAGAAGGAATTGATTCACGCCTTTCCCAAAAGCATTTGTGCAAAAGTGAATGCGATGACTATAACAGGAATTTGAAGACACATACACACACCTGTTCATTGTAATTGACATATATGTTTATTATAAAGGTAAAACATTTATCTTTATTGATTTGTACATAAAAAAAGTCAATGTGCAAACACTACAAAAAATGAAGCAAAAAAAATTTGTCATAAAATAGAATCCTAAGAGAGAAATGAATGAAAGAATTGCAAATGATAAACAGTATATCTGTAATAGTATTTCTTTTTATGAAACATTTTGAAGGAAATAATTGAAAAACATATTCCATTCACTTGTCGAATATCAACCAATTATTTTGAAAACATATACTGAAGTCCTAACCAACCAAAATATTTTTCAATGAAATAATATATATTATACTAGTTTTGAAAATGTTGTTCTTCAAATCATCAATAACAATGTATACACGATAAGACTGTTCAAAGAAATCTATAGTTCTGATTCTTTGCTTTAGTTTTTTGCTATTTTGATAAGTCTAATCAATCCATTTTTTTTTTTTTTTACAAAGTTAATATTGTTATCTTTCCTGATTTCATTGAGAATTATCAGTCTGCAAGCTACTTCTGGGTACATTTCTGGCATTGTCAGGCCAAGATTTCTCTGGGGAAAGTTATTCTATTTGATTATATGAAATGAAAGTACTCTTATCTCTGACGCCAAATCCGTTGTTTTGATGCAGGCAAAATGTGCCATCTTGTCCAGGTACTTTCCTGAATTACCAATTCACTAAATCAATTGCTCACATTGTTACCTGATTGTAAAAAGTTAAAAAAGAGAGGTGTATATAAAAAACCTACTCAAATTAGGCACTTCAGTAGGATTGTGAAATATTAAGTAAAATATATTGATTAATATTTTATTAATATTCTTCTCCATTAGAATTTTGATTGAAATCCACTTCCAAAAGTTTGGGTCATTATTAGTTCCTTTCACTTGGGTTTTATGTCAGTTTTATAATACACAGACCTTGCTGTTAACTTCAAGACAGACAAGTAAGATAAATAGAGTCTTGTACATGCTACTTTAATATATTTACCACCTCCTACTTTTACTTTCAATACAGTTGAAACTATGCCACTTATCTAAACTTATTTGGGATCTAGGTCCCACCCATTTACTGTTGAAATAGCTAAATGCAACTGCCACTTCTACTCCAACAGTTTCTTTTCTTACACTTCTCTTCCATTTACTTGCTTCTGTGATAACTGCAATCTTGAAAAATTTAAATGCAACATCAATCACCATCTTTTGTCTTCTTGAATCCTGTTCATCTTTTGTCCTTTCCTCAATCCTCCCTATACTCAGTCCCTTCTCTCACTTTCACTCCTTGTAACTCTCTGCATACTAGTGGCATTCCCATCTTGTTTGGGGTGAAGTGATTTAAAAAAAGAAGAAAAAAGTCAAAACAATTGCACTTTAAAGAATTGAGGAAAAGAAAAAAAAATGTTTGGTGACCATTACAATAACCATTGTAACTCTAACCATCTTACTTTAGTGGCTCTTGAGCCTTGTAGATCATGAACGTCAGTATTAAAAAAAAAAAAAAAAGCAAATAAAATTTATCCAAGTGGAACTTTCTGTTTTTTATCCCCATCTCAAATTAGAACAGAATTTCATATTGATTTCAAATTCAATTTTTTGTTATTTTTTATACTATAACTTTTTTTTATAATTAAATGATAATAAATTTGTTTTTTATATGCACAAATATTTTTCTCAAGATGTTTTAAAATTGAATTCATGAAAGACTGCTGATTTTATAAACATTTCTGTCATATATGCTAGAAAAACTGATGAAATTGGATTTGACATCTTATTTTGTAGGTAAATATTTGCAAGTTAAAAAATGAATGATGAACTGTTATTTTGATTAATATTTTTCTCCTTTTTCAACAATTCTCTGCTTGTCAACTGTTGCTATATGTTTGTTCAACCATCTTTCACTGTCTATTGCATTTTTCATTTGTTGATTTCCCTTCTCTTATCAACAAATAAAATGATGTCTTGATGATAGCATTGAGAAGATAAGAAATGGACTGTGATATAGCAATGAGTAAACATTGGCATGTTGATACTCCCTTTCAATTTACTTGAGTTTCTCTCTTGCTCTCTCTTGGGTGTCAACTTTTACCTGTTTCTGTTAATCTCCTCCTCTATTCAAATTAGTTTGACAGCTCACTTTCTTAGCATTTCTCTTTGATATTTCACAACAAAATTACTTACTTACTAAGAAAATCATAGCTTTCAGTGTTGAGATGACCAAAAGACATACATTATATTTCTGCATATAAGGTAACCTTTCAATATTTAAATTTACACCCCCACCAAAAAAGGGGGTCGTCTATTACAACAGTTAAAAAAGCTAACCATAAATGTTGCGGTGTATCAGCACTGGTAAGTAGGCTAGTATGCTTGCATCATGGATTGTGACTAGCAACTGCTTCCGTATGGTAACTACTGATGTAAATAATTCTAGTTGAAATAATTCATATTATAATGCTGTACTACAGTTATAAATGTAATAAAATTACTTTTACTTCTTGGTTTCACCTTAAAATGCAATATTCAAGATGGATTACACAACAATTTGTGAAAGTTCTGCTGAGCAACAAGCAAAAGTAACAAGTAACATAAACAAATAACATTTGTTTTATTTTATACTTATAGGTATCATTATGATAGGCCTAACTGCTAATGATGGTGTAGGTTAGCTTATATTTTTGGTTGTCTTATACAATGGATATCAGATAAAATCATTGAAAATTTACCTACATTTTGGATCTCATCTATATACATGGAAATATACAGTAGTTGACATAGAATTTTCTAATATAACAGGATGGCGCATATTCTTGTTTGCTTTACAGAGTTTACAAGTCTGTTCACATTTCACTGTTGGAGAATCTTTTCCTATCCTGCAAAAAGGGTTAAAGGAATAAAAGGAAAAGAGAAAAAACAGCAAAGAAGGAAATGAATTTCAAAAAGAAATGTAAAAGAGGAAAAAATGGAAAAAATGAAAAGGAATGAAATATGAAGAAAATTAAAAATGTTTTTAACCCTGCATTAGTAACTAGGAATTTCCAAAAATGGACAGTCACCTGGGGTATTTGCAGACACCAATACAAAAATGCTTATAATGTTAGAATTATATAAAATATTGTCATACTACTGAAAAAAAATGACATAACAGGCAATCTCCATTACAATATACATTAAATTAAAATTTGAACTGAAGATATAATTATTCATTGAAAGGAAAATTACAATAAATGTCTTGCATAGATGTGTTGTAAATTGTAGGTGAAACACATCAATGCAGTAATAGAGTAAAAGTTTATTCATCAAAAATAGCCACAAAATATTTCCATGAATAGAAAGATATTACATTATCTAAACTCATAATTACAGGAAAGAGAGAGAGAGAGAAAATGTGTGTGTGTATTTATATATATATATATATATATATATATATATATAGCATACGTTAATTCAAACATGTTTCATTGAATAATATAGACATATTATGTTTATTTATTTTTATAATAATCCTTTCTAGTTCTCTAATCAGTTTCTTGATGTTAAAATGAAATTCATCAAGGAAGGTGCATACATAGTTTTTTCCTCACCAAATACTTTTAATTTCCTCCAAGATCATTGTTAACAGTGAATTACAAAAACAAACTCATTGTAACTGTGATTATTGTAATGATTATTTTTAAAAATTATGTGTGAATGTGCTCTGTTAGAATTATTTTAAAATTTTAAGTTTATCCATAGTAGTTATGGAATTTTTTTGCAAAACAAGCATCCCAATATAAGGAATCTTGCCAGAAATTGGTAAAAAATGCATAATTACATTAAATGTTAAACACACTTCAACATGTTGCTGCTACATTTCTAATAAATTTTGTTGAGTGTTGGTTGTTTACTTTTGATATAGAGGGCATTGAAAAATTTGAAGTTTGTTTATTATTTTCATGGTATAGTATATTAGTGTTGTCAACAAGTATATAATAATGAAAACTGACCTTTGTTAGTCAGGTGAGGTGACAGGACACCGCAAAGAGGATAAAGATATCTGTCTCCCACAACAACTGAGCCACATGGGGTGGTACACACCCTCACTGAGTCATGAGAGTAGTGGAAGAGAGCAAAAGAAACAAGTTTCCTAGGTATAATGAGTATTTTAAAAATTTGGGGGTAACAAAACACCCCCATGTGACTTAAATAAGTTAAGTTAAATAAGGGTTAAATAAGTTGTGATTTTAAAAAAATGGGGGGAAAAATGAGGAGTAAGTTGAGTGGGATAAAAAGGATGAAAACAAAAAGTAGATGAATGAACCATAGATGTGTAAAACGTTGAGCAGAAAATAGAGAAAATGTTTCAGAAAAAGAGTAAATAATCAGCCATTAAAAAGAAAAAAAATAAATAAATAAAACAAAAAGCAGAACTATTATTAAAATAGAAAAAAAAAACTAAAAATTTGTCAACAGAAAAAATATTGAAGATAGAACATTGGCTGTAAAATTATAATTGAACAGTAAAAGAAAAACGAAACAGACAAACTGAAAAAAAGCAAACAATTTAACATCTAAGAGGAAATAAGCAGAGTGAAACATGAGAAACAGAAGTAGTGAGAAAAAGCAATAAGAGCGTAACAATTAACAAATAGCTCATGTTTTTGTTGTTCTTGTCTTTCAAAATGAAATACAATATAACAAACTAAACAGTTGCTCTAAAATGTTAATACTCATTTAAGGATCATGTTCTTCTCAGATCATAAATCTGAGAAAGCAAATAAATGCTGCACTAATATAACCAACAACTTGAATATTCATCAAACTACCTCAGATTCACTCTCATAAAAGAGGCCAATATAGCTTCATTACAGACATAATTGAAGGCCGTTTTTTCTCATTTAAGATTCATCAACTTGTACTTCATTATGTCTCTTGACCAATTCATTCAGAAGCTTTTCTTATACATTTTTTTTAGTCAATCTTTTGAAATATTTCTAAATAAATTTTCTCGTAAATTTGAATCATCAACATAGTCTCAAAAGCTAATCCAAGGGAGACCAAAGTATAATTTTATAGAAGTAGATATGCCTATCGTCCAGTTTGCACACCTCTATGATTTTTTGAACAGGAGTCGAGGTTTATCTTGTTTCCGGTTTAGGATTGGGTTTCCAGTTCCCTCTAAAGTCTTTTCCTTCTCTTTCACGTCTGTGGCCCCTCTGCATCTTAGTGGTATTATCACCTTGCTTGGCATGGTGCCTTATACTCTGTAACACTCTACCTCAAGTGGTTCTTGGGCCTTGTACAGGGTGAACATCATTGTAATATAGTCGATAGACAATATTGCTCATTATTATCAGATGACAAATACTGTTATTAGAAACTTGTACAAATTTGTCACTGGCTTGTTTTTATGAAGAACCAAGGGAGGATTTATTGTATGGGCAACTGCTTGTGAATACACTATGCAAACATCAATACAGTTACAATCTCTTTTTGAGATGAGGAATTACCATTATTAGATGCATTACCATTCAGACATGTATACTCATCTTGGTTCATAAAATAATTTGTCTGCTGCCAACAACACTGGGTCAAACAAATAAATGGCTACCCAGACAGATAGAATACAGGAGATGATCAGCTTAAGAAAAACTCTTCAAGATAACTACTCTGCAGGCATAATATCTGTTTCCATAGGCAGTTTTGTGGACAATAATAAAAAAAACAATCTGTCATAGCCTGTCTCTCAGAGATATGGGATACATCTGAAAAGATTCAAAGGACCTGCACCCTATAAAACATCCAGATGATACTCAAAAGCAGTTCAAAATTTCAGAGATAACTCTCCTAAATCAACATCCTTTCAAAAGCAAGCCTGACCAAGAACTGTGTGTATCTCATCCCATGTAGTTGTGGCAATGCTAATCCTGGAAAGAAAGTGTAGAGGAATATCAAGAGGAAGAGATACTGAAATCGATCATGTATGGAAGAAAAAGGTTAGTCATTAATTCATGTGGAATGAAGTCAAAATAATGGACAGAGAACAACACTAAAGGTTGAAACAAAGGATTGGTGCAATGTTAGTTTTCTTTTTCTCATCATTTCACTCCAAGTAAGATAATTCCACGAAGACACAAGAATTTAGTGAACTTATGATAACCTCTTCATTAGACTTAGTGTTCATCTCTGTTATCTAGGAGTCTCCAATTAAGAAAAAAGGGCACTCAAAAATTACAATACTCGAGTAAAAGACAGTTTTAAGGCTCCAAAATTACACTACTGTATTATCCAAGAAACACATGGCCAAATAGGTTAAAATATTGATTAAAACTTGATAATTATGAATTCTGTCTCTGGGCCAAGTAGTGCAGAAAGGTCATATACACTGGTTCATTAAAAGAAATAGTCAAACAATACAAAGATGAATAAACTGAAGAGTATTAACTAATATGGGTTATCTCCCATAAGCATTAAAAGTAGAATGAGAACAACCTATACCTTTGGATTGAATAAAGAGTTTGGCTCAAGATTTTTAGAGGTGTACTGTCTATGAGAGATGGCTGGAGAAGGCCATCAGTTATAATAGCTAAAAATGTATGAGAATAACAACCAAGATGAGCATACTAGTCCAATGAGAAAGGCATATAATAACTCTGACAACTCAGTAAATTTTATTCAAAATATATACTGTGGCAAACGTGCATCAGTACAGACACAAAAGAGACCTTGAATCCCATATGGACATGTCTGTTAAAACCAGTTACATCCAGGTTTTCCAATGTTAGGAGCAGAACAACTTGACATGTCTAGATATGGTCTTCTCTGCAACTTGTCTAGATCCGGTTTTCTGTCAATAAAAGAAATAGAAAAACTCAGCAGTCATTTGTGGGCAGTTGACAAGGCTCAATGTCTTGTGAAGTTACTGTGCAGAGTCATTTTGTTACCTCCAATCTCTTTCCTTTCTCTGCCTATTACCTCTGTAGTTGTTGAGAGAGCAATCAATTAGCTGTTTCCTTCAACCTCAATACCCCCTTACTATATTTTACAACATGTACTAAAAATGAAATTGGTCACATTATCATGATTAGATATAATCACCATATTACCTATACTGATAATAAATTCTGTCATCAGTGGATAAATTTTGGAATTAAAATGAGCTGCTCTAAAACTGGATAAGAACCAACCAATATAAAGCAAATAAATGAAAGAAAATTATTGTACCTTTTTATTTGAAAATATTTGTACTATTTTGATATATATCTTT
This sequence comes from Acanthosepion pharaonis, assembly GCA_903632075.3. Classification (NCBI taxonomy): domain Eukaryota; kingdom Metazoa; phylum Mollusca; class Cephalopoda; order Sepiida; family Sepiidae; genus Acanthosepion; species Acanthosepion pharaonis. Next base: position 3,119,664 of record CAHIKZ030000557.1, on the reverse strand, counting down.
TGATTATTGTTCTTTGAGAAAGCATGTAAATATTGAGTAGATATTTGAAGACAATGTTTTTTATCTTTTGTTTTGCTTGGATCCCAAACTTGGAATTAATGAAATCAATGATCCATTCAAAAATGATAGATATTTGGTATATCTTGCCTTTTATTCATAGTTGTACTCTCTACTCAATTACATCTTTTTGGCATCCAGCACAGATGGCTTAGAGAAATTGTCATTTTGTTATATTTATGCTTTTCTGGATATTTGTACAGTTGTAAAATGTCTAATAACAAAGTTGAATAAATATTTATACCATTTGATTATTTCATCTCTATCTTTTATCTTTTCCTTTCTTGAGAATCTCAGTATATGTAATGGTTAGCAGTCTAGTATCACAAATTATTATTACTACTGATTAGGGAGTTCAATCATTTTGGTGGGGCCTTATACTTTGTGGGATTTTTGACAAGAATAAGCTTAACAAATAAGTACTCATCTTAAATTTCATTTTTTCAATATTTTTATTTACGTGAACTTCCAATGAAGATAAAACATTTTTTGAAACTGAATACTTAGAAATTAAAGATAAAAATTACAAAGTACTTCATAATTTAGAAAATTTTATCTTTCTTAGCAAAACTACCTTTTGTTGTTTTCCATTTTTAATTTGAAGATTTTGTAAAGAGGAGAATAAATGGTATTTTGAAGGTGCAATATTTGGTAAATATGGTGGCAGAGGAACAAAAATTTCCTACACAAACTCTAACAATTTTTTCTTGGTCACCAAAAGTCATTCTTTTCAGCCTTATCCTAATGGAATATTAGGACCTTTGTATTAAATAATTCCAGACAGACACTTTTCATTGATTACCACCTTAAGTTGGTCTCATACATGTTTGAATTGGAAAGAGCTCATAATAGAAAACTTATTTCCAAGCTCACCATATACACAATAACATCATTATCATACAGTTAGTGGTAGTTAAATTCACTCATCTCACAATCTCTTATATTCCACATTGTTATAAATTGTCCATCTTTCATTACTTATCAGAATTTGTTTAAAAATGAAACAGTAAATATAAGTAGGGAATCCCACAGAAATATTGTTATACAGAGATTTTTCTTAACAAATGTGGAAGCAACACAAAAATTAACTAACATAACTAAGTGCAAATTATTTTACAACACTTGATTTGGATATTTTGTGTATATTGCTTATTTTTCACATTCTCAAGTAATGTCTTGATTTAATTGTTTGTCAACTTCAACTGCCTTAACTAATTTCAGAATGTTATCCAGAATGAAACATTGAGAACTTGAACAGTGGAAACTTCATGTTGAAAGACTAAAACTTACTGACAAATTTAGTTTTTCATAACTGAACAAATTATATCAATTCTCTTTTAATGGTTTTTAGGAAATTACTTATTTTTGAAAGTTCTGTTCAATAAATTAGAAATTTTATTCATTCTTATAGGCATAATCATTGATAGTCTGTTATAAAACTGAGCTTAAAATATTAAATTTAAAAATAATTTGTTACATTGAAACTGATAAATAACAATTTAATGTCATATAAATCAATATAGAAAAAATTCAAAATATAATTTTATTACAGGGATGAAAATTATTTTTAAAGATTTTAGTAGCAGTAGAGAATGTACAGCATGAAAAAATAGATATATTTAAAATATTAAGTTAGAGAATTAAACACAAAAAGAGAAAAACAAATCTTTTTTGAGTGGCTGCTTAGTTTTATTGCTGTTTGCATCTAACATATTTTCATTAGTTTGTTACTACATGTTGTATTCTTGTTCTTTTTATTCAGTACGTATTTTTTATTTTATCTTCTGCCCAGTTTTTGATAAGAGGAGTAAAACTGATCAACTCCAAAAATAATTTTTTTCTCTTTTTCTTGTGCTTACTTCTTTTTTCTGTTTAATATTTTAAATATGTCCATTTTTCAAGCCATACTATAATTTTTTCATTACTATTAAAAATGAGTTGTTCTTGTCAAGTTGTATTGCAGTAATGTGTTGTGTATTTTAGAGTTTGATTTTGTATAGGTATAGAAGTTCTAAAATGATATCTTTAACTAATCATATATTAAGATATGTGGGTGATGAATGGATAGTGTCTTTTGAATGAGAATTCAGAGAACCGAGTTCAAATTCCAGTCTAGTTTGTTACATTCACTTAAATACAAATACACTTGGGAAAGATATGAATCCATTCCTTCTCTTGACAGCTATGGGTTAAATAGTAGGACTGGAAAAATCATTGTTATCCATAAAAAAAAAAATTATTACAAGAAAGAATTATTCTGCCAATCCAAAATGTTTCAAGTTTAAATAACCTACAAATATTTGATAAGCCATAAAAACCAATTAATTAATCAATTATCACATATTAAGTAATCTGATCTACATATTCTAATTGCTTAATTTGAAATTAACACAAAAATTGAAAATTACAAGCCCAATTTTTACAGGCATAAATTTGTGATTCGTTCTAAATCTTTCCTGCAATAGAATATTTCTTTTTTTTTAGATATTTGCCCATTTTTTGTGATAGACTAGAATTACAAATAAGGAGTGCAAATTAGTATTTATCCTATCTTTGGCACCTAATATTGAGTTGATTTCTAGAAATAAATGCAGAACAACTATTTTTTTTTTATCAAGAGCCCAAATAAATGTATAATACAAAATATGGGTTAATTTCAGTCTTTAACAGCTTATCATTATGTCCATTTTATATCTCCATCACCTCCAAGTTCATTAATCATTAATTCATATTGGAAAGATTCAATTTAAAATTGTTACAAACCCTATAATTTGTGAAGTGAATAGAACTGAAGTAATAACACGTTGTGACTATTGATTATTGCATCTTTTTGTATGGCACACTGAGGTGACTTGCTTGTTTCTGACTGATAGAATTTATTTTCTTTTTTAAAAGCTGAATTAAACTCATTAAATAAATCTATACATTTTTATAATTTTTTACAAAACAGAAAATTGTCTGATGACAGACATACATACAGACTGTGTGTGTATGTACATATGAATATGTAAATCTACTGGTCTAATCAAGAAGCCTTAACTAAAATATCTTTGGTCATTTGATTCTATTTTAGGATATGGATCAAGCAGAAAACCTTTTAGCAACTGATTTTATATATATATATATTGTTAAAATTTTTTCATTAAGACATTTAAATAATTTAGACAAGTTTTGTCGACTAATTTTTTATAGGTTCTTCTCATACAGCCAACTTTCTTAGTATCCTTATTAAAGGTAGAAAGTTATCATGTTGATGCATATTCATTTTATTCTGAGTACTTTTGACATTAGCACAATGTCATCATCAGGGTCTTCTTTTTCTAAGATAAAATTGTTGTGTTCATTTGACTCTCAACATTTACAACTGCATACCTGTCTACATTCACAATTTAGAACAATTCTTGATGAAAATACATCTATGCTTTTTCATGAAAATAATAAACAAAGTAAAAATTCTTGAAGCTATCTATATTAAAAGAAAATTGAAACAAATAAATAAAATTAATTTTGAATATTGCACACATTTTAAAATGTTTACAGTAGGTAGTTGGAAGTTTAAAATAGTAAAAAATTTAATTTTCAGATGAACACAACAATTGTTGTGTGCATCTGAAAATTAGATTTTTTACTTGTGAAGTGAAAAACACTACTGTATTCTGTACTGTACAATTTTTAAATTTAAGAATAAGAATAAGTAGATAAAACTTGTGCAAATTATTTAATCAGACATATCTCTCTCTCACTCTCTCTCTCACTCACTCACCCACACACACACACACACATATATATATATATATATATATATATATATATATATATATATATATATAATAAAAAATGGTATTAGTTAACTTCCCATTATAGTTTTTCCATGCTGAGTTCTTCAGGAGGTATGCAATCACGGCTCTCCACAATTTCCTGTCCTTTATAGCTCTTAGTAAATTTTGCTTTTTTGTTACTTCTAAACTTTGTTTCACCATCCATTTACTCAAGCTCACTAAGTAAGTCATGCATTATTCACTTCTGACCCTCTTGCCTTCAATCTGTCCTGTGAGCATCAAATTTTCTAAGTCCTCTTTCCTCATTTTGTGCCCTATCTCTTTCTAATGCTACAGGTAAGTGTCCTTTTTGTTTCCATTTTCCATAAAACTTCATCATTGCCCACTTATTCGTTCAATGGTATCCTCAGCATCCTTCTGTAGAAACGTATTTCTATTGTTTTAAGTTTCTTCTTCATTTGAGGAGGCTGTCCAGCATTCACTGCCATAGAAGAGGATTGATATCATGTAATAATTCAGTACTCTTTTTGTTTCTAACAAAATGTTTTCTGTCTCTTAATACTCTGCTTACCTTTTGGAATGCATCTTTGGCTATCCCAATGCATCTTTGGATTTTAGTGTCACACTTTTCATCCTCTGTTAAAACACTTCCCAGGTATTTAAATTTTTGTATTTGTTTGATTTTGGTATTTCCAATTTGTAATTTACATGTTGGGCTCATCCTTTTGCTAACAACCATATATTTTGTCTTCTTGCAGTTGATGTTTAATCCTTTCTTCTCACTTTCCTTCTGTAGGAGTTTTTGTAGTTTTCTTTCTGTGTCTGCTACCAACATTTTCATCTGTACATTGGGAAAATAAGTATTTCATCACACTGCTGATTTTCTGTTTTTGCCACCTTACAAATATAGGAATGGTCTATAATTATCAGGGTAGGTCTGTCTTAAAAGTGAGACATAGAATATTAAAAAAAAAATCCTAGAAAATGACATTATATTAATTTTTGAACATTTTTTTTTTTTTATTGAAAAAATAAGTATTTCACCCCATAGCAAAACATAACTCAGTATTTGGTGAAGAAACCTTTGTTAGCAAGCACAGCAGTCAGACATTTCCTGTAGTTGGTTACCAAGTTTTTACAGATCGAAGGCGGGATTTTGGCCCACTCGTCTTTGCAGATCCTCTCCAAATCCTTAAGGGTTGTAGGTTTTCATTGGGCAACTTGAAGGTTCAGCCCCCTCCACAGATTCTCTAAAGGATTATGGTCTGGAGACTAACAAGGCCACTCCATTACCTTAATGTAATTCTTCTTGAGCCACTACTTTGTTGCCTTAGCCATATGTTTTGGTTCATTGTCATGCTGGAACACCCATCCACACCCATCTTTAGTGTTCTGGCTGAGGCAAGGAGGTTTTCACTCAAGATTTCCCTGTACTTGGCCCCATCCATCTTTCCCTCAACCTGGTGTAGTTGTCCTATCCCCTTAGCAGAGAAACAGCCCCAAAGTATAATGTTTCCACCACCATGTTTAATGGTTGGGGTCTAAGTCAGCTTTTTTTCCCTCCAAACACAGTGAGTTGAGTTGATGCCAAATAGCTCAATTTTAATCTTGTTTGACCACACCACTTTCTCCCAACCCTCCTCGGAATCAACCAGGTGCTCATTTACAAACTTCTGATGGACCTGTACATGTGCCTTTTTGACCTTGTGGGTACTACATGATTTCAGTCTACTACAATGTAGTGTGTTACTAATGGTCATTTTTGGTGACTGTGGTCCCAGCTGCCTTGAGATCATCAACAAACTCTTGCCACATAATTCTAGGTTGTTTCCTCACCTTTTCTCATCATCAGGTTCACTCCACATTGGAAGATCTTGCATGGAACTCCAGACCAAGGGAGGTTGATAGTCAATTGGTGTTTCTTCCATTTTCTTATTATTGCACCAACAGTTGACTCCTTCTCACCTGGATTCTTGTCAATTGTCTTGTAGCCCATTCCAGTCTTGTGCAGGTATACAATTTTGTACTGGATGTCCTTAGACAATTCTTTCATCTTGCACATTGTGGAGAGATTAGATTCTGATTCATTGAAGGATCCTGTGAACTAGTGTCTTTTATACAGGTAATGAGTACTTGATTAGAAGTAATAATTGAGTAATAGGACTATTCTATATGACCCCTGGTCATATAACTGGTCTGTGGGATCTGAATCATTGATAGTTGGTAGGGAGAGAAATATTTATTTTTTCAATAAAAAAGAAATGTTCAAAAATTAATATAATGTAATTTTCTAGTATTTCTTTTATATTCTATCTCTCATTTTCAAAATGGACCTACCCTGAAAATTATAGACTGTTCCCATTTTTGTAAGGTGGCAAACTCAGAAAATCATCAAGGGATGAAATACTTATTTTCCCCACTGTATATCACTTCAGCTAATAAATATAAATAAAAACAAATCACCTATACCACAAGGTTTTATATACACTTTACTTAACTACTATTCTTTCTCTTTTCACTTATTTTGACATATTTATTTTATATATATATATATATATTATATATATATATATATATATATATATAAAAGTGAAGGCTATACATCACCAATATTTGTAAGGCTCATTACAATCTTTAACAAAATATACTATTGGTACAACTTAGATGCTAAAATGATTCCTTGATGCTAAAATATATAATTTCATGGAATGTGGTTTGTCTTTCTTTGCTCTTACTGATGCTGAAACACATTGACCAATGACTGAACTAAGTTCGTATTCCAAATTTTAGTTTCTCTTTGTAAATATTCTGAAAGGGTCAATTTTTTTTTCTACATGGAGGTATTCAATGTTACAAACAGACATTCAAGTCAGAAACCATTTTGTCAGCAAGCTGTCTGAAAGAAGGTCTTCTACCCACAAAATAAATGTTTTCTTTTTTTCAGAAAGGTTCATCTTCTATTGTCATATTACTACCAACAACTTTTGACTTCATGGATAAACAGAATATCATAGGAGGCATTATTTTTGGAGTGAATGCATATATATATATATATATATATATATACTTGTAGATATATTAATTTTCTAAGTACTATATTAATAATATTCATTACCCCATAAAGTTATCAAATTAAGGTTCCTAAATTACAATTTTGCATCATTTGTTTACATTATGATGAGAACAGATAGCTTATGAGAAAGACATTGTTCTTACATCAGATCTCTTTAAAAAAAAATAGACATATTTTCTTTGAAAATCTATTGAACTCTTTACCAGGTGTTTGTTGCTGAATAAATTAGGAAGATGTTTAAATTGTTTAACATGTGAAACATATATCATCTTTTTGGAACTGTGAAATCTTTTCAAGTTCAGACAATTCTGTGGACAACATATTTAAATGCAAAGTCGTCCTTTAAAACTCATGCTGTGAGAATCTGAATTTTTTAAATTTAATTTTCAAGGTTTGTCATGCTATAGAATTTTTGGGTGTTAAAAACTAAAACCTGTTTCCTGCTTGCAAAACTAAAACTACATTATAAATAAAAAAAAAATCATGGATGTATAATAAATCTCATATTTAGATTTGTTTTACTCAATCCTCCTAAACTTTGCTATATAATATGATGAAGTAATCTAGAAAAATGTTATGAGAAAAATATTAATGAACTTTAAACAAAATATTAACAAATGTATCTGATATCATCATTAGTAGATTTTTTTTTGTAATCATTCATCCAAGCAAGGCAATAAAGTCACTAAAGAATTATCAAGTGTGACAGAATATGTGAAAGAAACACATTATAAAAGAGAGAGAACAATAAAAAAACAGGAATTAAGAAGATGGAAGATAATGATTGACTTTGCATTTAAATATTTGAAGATTAAAGTTGACTTGAAAGCAAGAGGCTGTAAGAGAGTTTTACAAGGAAAAAGTGTGATAGAAGCTGTTAGCATAGAACTTACAGTTATATCTAGTTATTTCAACTGTAAAATGATGAGAACTTTACTATCCCTCTTTGTCCTTGTTCTGCTACCTGTTCCCACAAACTCATCATTTAAGTTACTCGGTATCTCTCTCTGATTCCCTTTCCTTCAATATATCTTCTATACACCATTTTCCTTTAAGATGTTGGTGATCATGACTCTACACAATTTTTTGTCTTTAGTAACCTTCTTTACTCTTTTTTTTTTTAATCATTTAAAAATGCAATAAAGCCACTAAGATGCTGAGGGTTAATGAGTGTGAAAGAATGTAACAAAAAAAAAAACATTATTAAGGAGTGAGAACAATAAAAGAATGAAGACAGAAGATAGCAATTGACATTGCATTTAAATTTTTGATGATCAAAGTTGACTGGGAGGCAAGAAGCCAGAAGAGAGTTCCACAAGCAAGAAGTGGAAGAAAAGAAACTGTTAGCATAGAACTTACTGTTATATCTAGCCATTTCAACTATAAAATTGATGCCAATCTAGTACTGTGCTTGAATTAATAAAGTCTAGTTACCGTAGAGAAAAGTTCATCAGAACAATTACCATGAAAATATTTATAGAAAAAGCACAGAGAAACTACGTTATGGCAGTGGGAATATGACTGAAGCTGAGATGTCAGGATCAATTGCAACTTCTTTTATGTATTTTATCTAGAATCTCTAAATATATAGCAAACTCAACAGACCAGATGTGACAACAATATACAAAGCATGCATGAATGGTATAAAGTTCTAAATGTTTAAGATTCTGGCAAGAAAAATTATCTAGCACGATACAGTGAACCACCCTTCCTAGCAGCAGACGTAACAGTTGATTCAATATAATCTTTCCACTTCATGTCAGTGAAAAATGTTAGCCTGAGCTACTCACCTGCAGGTTAAAATCAGCCATGCTGATGGAAAGCAATAAGGGTTCTCTCTGATTATTAAAAGAGAGCAGTTTCATTTTTGATATATAATAGTTCTTGTAGAAATAAAAAGATTTTGTTATGGTATTGATACTGTTAGTTGGTTGAGGTGTTATAGGTGACTTGTATATGGCCAGGGTCAATCATAGAAGCAGAAAGTTGCTTGTGACTATAGATATACTGAGTGGAAGGGAAGTAACTGTTACTGTTATCTGACATCCAAGGTGAATACTGTTGTCTCAACTAGCAGTAAAAGGAGGATGTTGATACATAATATGAAGGTTTATTAAAGTATACACAACATTTTTCAATGTGTACATCATAATACATTAAGTTTAGAAGAAAAGAATGTGTTAAAGTCTATGTAATAAAATGTAGTAATTGTGAAAAGTTTTAAATTTATTGAAATAGAATGTTTTGAACATGATAAAATCTGCTGAAATGAATAAAAAATGATTAGAAATAAGACAGTTCAAAAGTTCACATCATAGATTTAGTGACAGATGAAGATGTCTTGGCTGAGAAGTAATTCTGTGCATTTTAAAGGGTTGAAGAGGATCATGGAAGATGACTTTTGGTTTTAACATGAAATCATTTTATTGGCTGGAAGATTTTGAGTTATTTTTCTTTTCAAATGAAAGCTGTGCACAATCCAACTGTGTGGTGACACAATTTTAGTTATTTATCTTCTAGCCACACAAGCATTCCAATTTGTGTCTTGATTGCCATAATATATCTGAAAAATAGAAATGAGCAGATCCTGAATTCTATTTGTTTACATATGATTTACAGACATAATTGATTTGCATATAACTGTTTACCAAAAATTTTTATTTAAATTTTGGCAACATACAAGCTTGAGTCAATAAGTATATAGCTTGAAAGCTAAATTTTGACCTGAAATTTTCCTGTATAATATTCAATCAATATGATTAATATTCATTGCTGATTTAAGTACATTGACAAAGAAAGAAATAATGATGAAAAATAAATAGAATAGCTAGTTGCTCATTTCTGAGTATGCCTGCCTACTCAGGTGGCTAGCTAATCCCTTTTGCAGATGTCTGCTCAGATACATCTACATTTCTTCAACAATCACATAGCAAAACCCTGGTTTATACTACAAGTGTGCTGTGCCCATATTAAATTTTCTGATGTGATCAACAATTTGAACAAGGTCAGTACACACAAACCCTCAGTCATGATGACTTGTGATTTCTTACTCAACAGTTCTGTTTTACCCAATTTCATTCACAAGGCTTGGATCAACCAGTGGTTTGGCTTTGAGGCACTAATGATATCACTCCCCAAACTGACATTATCAAGATGTTACTGAAAAATCAATTATCATTCTAACTACTCAACCACACACCCATTAAATATGATATAAAATAAAAGATTTTTTCCATTATTATATTAAGAAATTATTGATGTATTTGAATTCGAGATACTGAAATATTCTCAGCCTAACCAAGAAGCCCTTCTTAAAAAAATTTGTTAATAAAAATACACTCCTCATTAAATTTGTCAACAAAATAAATCTTCTTTTCAAAAATAAAGACATTATCCTATGCTGTACAATCATTGATATTAAGCAATGTTGAGGCTGATCATTATCTAGATGGGTGACTGCTTGGGAATATCAGGTGCTGTAAGCTTTGATGTACAGTGGGTGTAATGGATAATGGCTCAGAATTGTTAATTGGAGAGCCTAGTTCCAATTCCCATTATCCTCACTTAATACTCTTGGGAAAGGTATGAATCCACCTCTTCCCCCTGCAGCTATGGGTTAATTAGTAAGACATATCACTAAATTCTTATTATACCCCCCCCACCAAAAAAAGAAGAAAGATTCTTACAATCTAAAAATATTTTCTAATATTAACTTGTAAAGGGTTCTTAAGCCATGAAAAATTAATCAATCAATATGCTGGATAATGAGATATACCAGTATCCAGGGAAATGAAAGATATGATAATGTAACAAAAGACTCGGTAAACAGGAGAGCCAGAAATATAAAACTTTCTTACACTGACTTGGATTTAACTATCAATATGTTCATGAAAGACAAATTGTAATAGTTGTGGAATACATATCAGTGTAACAAATTGCACAATATCAGGATGAGAATCAGGGAATAGCATCCAGGCTTCAGAAAGATAAGTAATGGGGTGGTCTTAGCCAAACTTTTTATAGAACATACACCTGCTCAAAAACAAAGAACAACCACCACATACAATCAAGCATATATTGATAATCAGTAACAAATTCCAACACAAGCCAAGTACGACAGAGAAGAAAACCTAAAGAAACTGTTCCAAAATACTGAATCATGTAAGATTTTGCAGTTCATAAAGGAGATCAGCCTTTATAATAAATTATGACCTATTCCTATATGGAAGGAGTGGCCAAACTTACTTAATGTAAGAGCCATATATGATAATGTTCAGATTCTGCAAGTCATGAACAAAATTTACACGTTTTTGTTACAAAATTGTTATATAAATATTAAGAAATGCATGTATACAATTTTTTAAACTGTTAATTTGTCTTGGTTTCAGTAATCACAATATATATATATATATATATATATATATCAAATGTTTTCCAAATCTTGACTGATGATTATTTAATTATATCATTCGGTAATGAACTACAGGAACTTCTAAGAAAAATGTACAAATTTGCATTTTTAGTAACATAAAATTATATATGTACATGACATGAGTGCATGGGGTCTCAATTCATACCCAGGTATATAATTATAAAGTTTAAAAATTTTCTTACCTTTTATATTAACTGTGATGAAAAAGGAGCTTGGCTAACATATTTTCATGAGCCGCATATTAAAGACCAAAGAGCTGCATGTGGTTCCTGAGCTATGGTTTGGCCACGCCTGCTGTATGGTTTGTACTTGGAAAAGTCCCACGACCTATTTTGAAGTAAAAAGTTTATTATAACTCATCTTATGTAAGTTGAATCTGGAAATTCAGTCTTACATAATTTATATTTATTCCCCAAATTAAAAGAATTATTCTTAAACAATTAAAAAATGTTTCGATTTTAAATAACCAGCAAAGTGTTGATAAACCTTAAAATCAAATCCTTCAAAAAAAAACTTCTGATCAATGGTCAGATTTTTGGAAGTTGTTGGACTGAAAACTTTTCAGCACCTTTCATATATTTTTCACTTAGAAAACAGATTAAATTTTGAACTTAATAGGATCAAATAATCTATTCAATCACATTAAAGATGGAAGAATTAATACAATTTCAGTCAGTATGTCTGATTTTGTTTCTTTTATAGAATGAAACTGACATCAACATAATCACTTTAAGAAATTCTGCTGATTAGAATGCAAACATTATCTTCTCTTTAGCACGAATCTATTAAGAGAAATGCAAACTTTCTTGGTATTCAAGAGTTTGTCAACCTATAATTTCAAATAATTCATTACACTGGGTCTTGCAAGACCACTAATCAAACTCTGATTAGATTTAAAATCAAAGCTGCAGGAGCAAACGATTGAGGCATCTGAGAGAATCTCCTTGTAATGGAGGAATTATACCCGGGGCCAATAAATTAAGATGTTCCCATTTGAGTAGTTCTCAAAATACAATTGGCTACCTGCTGTTAATAAGATTCAGGTAACAGCTTTTAATTATCAGCAATTTGGACCACACCTAGTTCTCCTGCTAGATAGATGCAAGCATTTTATGTTCTATTTAAAGTGAACATATTTATGACTGAAAATTACGAAGTAAGATTATTCTGATTATTATGTCAATAATTGGAATAAAATATAAATTTGTTAAAATCATTATTTGCTGCATCATAATCTAAGTCATTAACCAATGAGCATGCATTTATGTCATACCCTAGAAACATTATTTTACTTACATATGTTCTTGTACTACCGACGCATTTAGCTAGATTTAAAATAATACAGCAAAAGGCTGAAAGCACAACTTGTACTAAAGCAACCTGCAAATACAGTGCCTTGCAGAAGTATACACATCTTGAACTTTGCCACATTTTCTAATGTTACCAGCTACCAGTATTTAAAGTGTTACCAGAATTCAAATCAATTTAAACAGTCTATTTATCATTTGATCAACACAAAATGCACAGTGCTTAAAGATTCAAATTGTGACCCAAACAATAATTACAACAACAAGGCAGTCATCTTTTGGATGCTTAAATATTCATTCTCACTTCGAGTCAATACTTGTAGTACCAACTTTGTTGTAATTACAGCTACAGGGGTTTTAGGGTGTTGCTACAATGTTTGCAAACCTAGAAGCTGAAATTTTGTCCATTCTTTACAAAATAGGTCAAGTTCAGTCAGATTGGATGGGGCACCATCTGTGAGCACCAATTTTCTAGTCTTACAACGGATTCTCAATTGGATTTAGGTCTGGGCTTTGAATGTGTCAAAATATTGGATTTAAACCATTCCATTGTAGCTCTAGTTATATATATATATATATATATATATATATATATATATATATATATATATATATATATATATATATATATATATATATAGGGGCACTGTCTTGTTGGAAAGTGAACCTCTTCCCCAATCTCAAGTCATTTGTGGAATAAAATATATTCAAATTTGTGTTTGTAACATGACAATATGTGGAAAAGTTCAAGGAGGGGAAATGCACTGTAGATTGATAGCAGTGACATCTGTATGAGAAAAATGGCAAAATCAACTTTAGAACATTTTTATAAAGAATTTTTGTATCAAAATAATGTTTGCAAAATTTTGATGAAGTAACTAATATGAATATAAACACACACGCATACACACATATTCAATATTGAACAGCAATCAACTGACTTATTAGATAAAGGTATATATATATATGCTTATCATGCAACTTTTGAAGCTAATTTGAAGGGGCTCACATCATTCACAAAATATAAAATTAGTGTATGTACTGCTGGCTCTGGCTATGCCATTGACTAAACTAGATATCCATTTACTATAATCAAAAAACACAGCTGTATTTAAAATAAATATGACTTTGATAAAACTGATGTTTTCCTTACATGCCTTATTACTGGATACAGTTAATACTCACATATTATCATATTATAAAATATAAACATAACAAATACACATCTTTTCCATTGTATTAATAAGATGTTTAGCTGTTTCTTGTTTATGCCTTTACACAATGAGTATAACATTACTAACAAAACTTTTACCATTATCTTATACTTTTTTTAACTTATTTAACTAGAAGATGGGATAAAGAGATAGAGGAAAAGAGTTTAGTCTATTGTAATTTGATCTCTCAAAAAAGGAACTTGCATGATATACAAGATAGATAATAAAATAATTTTTTATAATTGAAAATTTGGGATTGCACAATATATGATATTGCATGTTATGAACACACACACACACACATATATAACCTTTATTTAATAAGTTCATTCATTTATTGTTCTCTCTCTCTCTCTCTCTCTCTCTCTTATTATTTCACATTATCATCCCCCTTTCATTTTTGTGACTTTATTGCTTTGCTGTTGTGAAATGATTTAAAAATAAAATATATACACTCGCACACACACACACAGTGAGTAAACATTTCACCTGAAATGATTGGATTGTTTTACACTGATGACAGTAAAAAAAAAATTATAAAACTTTCACAATTATTAAAACTTTCTGGGGAGAACTCATTTATCTTTTACAGATAAAATAATTTGGAATGTAACAAAAGTTAACTGAAAATTAAATTTCAGACTTTGATATTATAATCAAAATATTTCAATAAGAAAAATTATCCATATGCTTATTAAGTACAAATTAATTGCAAGAGGAAATCACATGTTTTTCAAATACAAATTAATGAAATGATTGAAGAAATCAAAGTGAATGAAATTATCACTGATAATACATTAATACAATTACTTGAAAATAATTTTTATTGACCATAATATTATATGTAAAAATTAAAGTACCTTTTAGTCACTTTATGCACAGTAGGGTCTGGCTTAATTCCTAGGATTAAAGGATGATAATTAATTAGCTAGTACAATATTATTTTTAAACCCAAGATTTCTCCAATATTGTGATAGAATGTTAGCAAAAAATTGCATTAGAAATACAAAGGAATTTAATTGCATCATTGACATGTAGATGTGATGCAGTTTCTAAATATTATCCAACTATAAATTAGTGATAGTTCTTTTAGACTTTTTCTTATTTGTGCATAATTGTTTTAAATAAATGGCTAATAATTGGAATATCAATAACTATCTCACTGCATTGTTCTTAATGTTATTAAAATTGTTGCATTAACAGTTTGTAAATATATTTTAAGTTTTTTATAATTTAGATGAGATGTAATTTAAAGTTACAAAATCAATATGACTGTCATGTATACATAATATTAAACCAAATATTTGTCAATGAGAATCAATATGAGTTCAATTTTAACAGTTTACAATTTTTTGAAGAATTAAAAATTGATTCGTTTTTTATGGCTTACTAACATTTTGCAGGTAAATTAAAGCCAGAAAACTTTTTTAGATTTTAAGAATCTTTATTTTTTATTTATTTATTTTTTGAGGTAATATGGGTTTAGTGGTACAAGTCTTACTAATTAATCCATAGCTGGGGGAGAAGATGTAGATTTATACCTTTCCCAAAGATATTTGTGTGTAAGTAAATATAACTAACCCAACAAGAATTTGAACTTGGCTTTCCAATTAATAAATTCTAAGGCATTATCCATTACACCCCCCTGTCATCTAAGCTTACAGTGCCTGATATTCCCAAATAGTTCACCCAGCTATGTAATGACCTGTTTCAATGCTGCTTAACTTTGGCGATCCAGTGTTTCAATGTGATCTGGCCACAGGCCTTAATAGAAAAAGAAAATTATTTGCTATTCTTTGTGTCTTTTTTGTTAGAATTACATACATGTATTGTTAACATTGTCATAAAAAAAGTCAATATATAATTAATTGATAAAAGTTGATAATTACAGTAAAATTAATTAAATAGAAAGCATTAGTGATCCGAGAAATCATACATAGATTTCTTTATATACTGAAATAACATAAAATGCTAAAATTTTTTTCTTGCTTTTTTCTTTGTCTTGTTTTTTCTTTTTTCTTTCTTGTTTTTTTAATTGAGTTTTTATTTTTGAGTTTTTTTTTTCTTGTTTTTCTTTTTTTCTTGTTTTTCTTTTTTTCTTGTTTTTCTTTTTTTCTTTTTTCTTTTTTTTTCATTTTTTTCCTTTTTTCTTTTTGTTTTTTTGTTTTTTCTTTTTGTTTTTTTGTTTTTTTCTTTTTGTTTTTTTGTTTTTTTCTTGTTTTTGTTTTTTTCTTGTTTTTGTTTTTTTTTGTTTTTTTCTTGTTTTTGTTTTTTTTTGTTTTTTTCTTGTTTTTGTTTTTTCTTTTTTGTTTTTTTCTTGTTTTTGTTTTTTTTTTTTTTTTTTTTCTTTTTTTTTTTTTTTTTTTTTGTTTTTTTTTTTTTTTTTTTTTTTTTTTTTTTTTTTGTTTTTTTCTTCTTTTTGTTTTTTTTGTTTTTTTCTTCTTTTTGTTTTTTTTGTTTTTTTCTTGTTTTTGTTTTTTTTTCTTATTTTCTTGTTTTTGTTTTTTTCTTGTTTGTTTTCTTTTTTTCTTGTTCTTGTTTTTTTTTCTTTTTTTTCTTGTTCTTGTTTTTTTCTTTTTTTCTTGTTCTTGTTTTTTTTTCTTTTTTTCTTGTTCGTTTTTTTTTCTTTTTTTCTTGTTATTGTTTTTTTTTTCTTGTTATTGTTTTTTTTTCTTTTTTTCTTGTTATTGTTTTTTTTCTTTTTTTCTTGTTATTGTTTTTTTTTCTTTTTTTCTTGTTATTGTTTTTTTTTTTTTTTTGTTATTGTTTTTTTTTTCTTTTTTTCTTGTTTTTGTTTTCTTTTTTCTTGTTTTTTCTTCTTCTTTTCTTGTTCTTGTTTTTTTTCTTGTTCTTGTTTTTTTTCTTCTTTTTTTCTTGGTCTTTTTTGTTTTTATTTTGGGGGATTTAAAAAAAATTCTTTTGCTAATGTTCATTCAATACAAGGTTCAAGAGCCACTCAAGATGTAACTTTCTGATATGTCAAAAGCAAGTAGGAATTGAAGATTATGAGGATATGAAGAATAGATAACAATTGACCCTTGACTTGAAGAAGTTAAGATTGTATCTTTATGGCAGCATTTACATGGAAGTCCGTTCCACAAGGTGGTGGTTCTTGGGAGGAAAAAAGCTGTCTCAATGAAACTTCCTCCTTACCATTTGAATATAGAGGAAATGTGGGTGATTCATCCCCATGAATAGAGCATGGTGGGTCTTTGTTGCAAAATTCTGAATTGGTTGAACTAAACAATAGAGATTGTTTGAATATTTGCCATGGAAATAGCAATCAAGCTGTGATAGATAAACTTTTCATTGAGCATTTCACTATGAAAGAGCAATATTGATAGCTGTGTGTATTTTTGAGTTTGAGTTTCTATCAAATCAATGCCCAGATTAATTATTTAAATTTAGACTATTGTCCTTATTTTCGTCATTAATTAATATTTTGGCAGATGGGCTCTTTGTCTTTCTTCAGGTATCTGTCAATCTGAGTAACCTTCAAAGAATTTTAAACCTTTATTCTGTCTATGGTGATAGATTGGTCTTGTTCAACTGTCCAGGTCTAGAAATATCTTAACTGGTTCCTATTTAATACTGCTCAGCTATTGCTCATTGTATTTCCACTGAATCTGTTGTACTCAGCCCAGGGAGTAAACTCAGAAGTCAGACAGAAATTAACCAATGCATTATCCTTTAATTATTATATTTATTTGTTTATCCTTAATTTTTGTGATTCAAATTCAGTATTGATTGTTAAAATCACAATAGTGGATATCATCTGTTCAAGGACAACTGGTTACTAATATTTACTACAAATTCATTCCTTCAGATAAACTTATTCTCATAGGAAGTATTGTGAACTGATGCTGTCACAAAATGTGAGTGAATTATATATCTCAAAATAAATATTCTAAAAATGATGTGTTACATAACATAAAAATTTCAAGTGAATGAATAAATAAAAACCTGGTATACGTAAGAGAGTTCTTTCAGTTTTCTTTCTAAGTCTGTCATAGTTGGGTCACTGTCGTGCCAGACTCCATCTTGCACATTTATAAATCTACCATTTGTCCTTGCATTGAATACTGCTGCCATATCTGGTCTGATGCTCCTTCTATATATCCTGAGATTGTTGATAAAACTCAAAGAAGAGTTTGCAATGAAATTGACCCTAACCTGGCATCTTGACTTCAGTCACTTTCTCACTGATGTGACATGACTTCCTTCTGTTTTTCCTACAAATATTTTCAGGTCTCTGATGAACTTTCCTCCTTAGTGCCTCAACTGCATGAATTTAAGCATAGTACTAGATTAGCACTTAGGTCTCCTCATTTTACTGTTTAACTAACTAGACAAAACTCTCTGTTCTATTTTAATAGTTTTTCACATTTCTTATAAATGGAAATCACTCCAGATTTCTTACAATCTTCAAAACTTCAAATGCAATACCAATCACCATCTTCTGTTTTCCTAAATCCTGTTACTTTCTCCTCATAAAATTCTTATTCTCTTTCATTCACTGTAACCCCCTTGGTTCTAGTGTCATTGTCACCTTGCTTGGCGTGAAATGATTAAAGAAAGAAACAGTAACATTAATTTTAGAAAAAGAAAATGTTTGCTAAACCTTTGACTTTTTTTTATTTATTTTATGAACACGAACATTTTATGTTTTATTTTTTTGAAATTTCAAATCTTCCAGTTGAAAAGATTGTTTCACAACTAAAATACAAAACTGATTATTTACATTACACATTGAAAGAAATCCTATTTTTAACTGATGCTTTATTTTGAATTGGAAAAAGGCATAAATATATCCAATTTAACATTCCAAACTTGTAACTATAAAACATTACACCACAAAAAGAAAAAAAAGAAAAAAAAAGAGAGCCAATATTTATCGGATATAAAAACAGAATTATTGGTAAGAACAATAACATGATAATTGTGTCATATTTTCAAAAGACGTGTCAGATAATATCACAAGAAAGAGATGAGTTTGTATGAAAAGAAAAAGAAAGGCATTACAAACTAGAAAAGCAATATAAGATTTCTTTTCATATATAAAATAATAAAATGGAAGACTGAAATTGGAATGTTTCAAATCACTGCACAAGAAGGATAAGAAAAGTTTGAAAATAAGAAGCAGATTTGTTTTAACTTTGAGTGAAATCCACAAATATGTGAAATAACATTAACAGCAAAAATGGCAATAATACTTCCAAATATTAAAGCCTATTGATTATTGTATTATTTAAATATCATAGCATTAGAATTTATCATGTGCAAGAAGGATGAATGTTAGCAGTTACCACAAAATTTGTTCCTTCATAGAGTATGCATTGCCAACAGAACAAATATGCTCATACATAAACTTTCACACATGCGCACATACACACACACATATATATATATATATATATATATATATATATATATATATATATATATATATATATATATATATATAGGTAGGGCACCTCGACGTGGCATAATGGTTAGAAAGCTTGTCTTACTAGATCAATTACGACTGAGTAGTGAGTTCGATCCTCGCTGGGTGCCCCATACTTTTGGCCTTGTGCCACATCTAAGCTGGGCTTAGAAAATCACTATATATATATATATATATATAGGTGTGGATAATATATATATATATATATATATATATATATAAAAAAAATACCTAAGGTCTTCATGTATAGCCAGCTCAACGGTGGTCAAAGGACTGTTGAATGGCTGTGGTTTATATATAAAGACAAGCTAAAAAGTAACCCCTCAGCTTCGAGTCAGTTTCCCTGGGCAGAAATAACTGGTGATATTTGTGCCAGAGTTGTATCAGAAATTTTAAAAACAGTTGCATTGGCTGGGTAAGAAATGAAAGCATCAGCAAATATTCCTATTGTAATGTCTCAAATATCATTGCTGTTGCACAATGCGTGCTCTTGTACACAGGTCACTAGTAGGACTGAAGTGTCACATATAATACAAACATGAAAATTGTGTATATATATTTTATATATATATATATATATATATACATACACACACACACACACACACCAGGTGTAACAGCAAAATTGTTTAATTGTTAAATTAAGCTTTGAAATGTTGTATCTTAAAAATGATTAAAGTTATCTTACTGGAATCTGCCAAGGTATTATAACACTATTGAACTCTTCTTTGAGCAATAAGAATGTATAATTACTCACCAAGTTTAACAGAAGAATCATGATGAAATTGATCATAAATGAAAATGACATGTTTGTCGTTAATTAATAGCCAAGAATCAGAAGCTCATGAAGGAGTGAAATAAAATTCAAATATATATATTACTTCAGGATCATTTTCCAACTTACTCAAGATGATCTTTGCCCTTTCTAACCTTCTAACTTTCTGTCCAGGAATAACAAGGTACTGGAAAGGTTTCACATAGAATTTCATTTTCAAGTCACTGTGTTTTATGGATTGAGTTGATTGCTTTAACACTAAGTTGAAATGATAATCCCTCTTTCCTGTTGTGACCACCTGATCCATTTTTCCTCTCTACTGTACACTCTTTTTTTAAACTTATTCACCGTTTTCTTGATGGTTCTTGAATGGACTTTGGAGATGGAAGCTCGAGTATGAATGTTGGTATCATTACTGAAGGTCTGAATGATCTTTTTCCTCTCACCATTGCTCATTTGGGAAGACAGTGGGGCTGACATAAAACAATTTTTACCTGTTCTCTTTCTAGCTGAATAACTCAAAGGGTTTCTCAGAGATTCTCATGACAAATAGTGCCAAGATGGCTAAATGTCTTATATGAAAACCTGGAAAAAAGAAACTCAATAAGTTTAGTGTTTTTTTTTTTTTTTTTTTTTTTTTAGATATTAAACATTATAGAGGAGAGACAATTATGCTGTTACATGATTTAGAGAATTTTGCTGTTACACCCGGTGTGTGTATATATATATATATATATATATATATATATATACACATGTATAAACACACTCAAATATACACACTGCATTGTTTACTTTAATGCTTAATTAATTTTTAAAAATTTCATAATTACATATCTATTATTTGATTACAAATAATACAGTAAAAAAAATGCGTAATTACATTCCTAAATTTTAAATCTTGATTTTAAACAATCTTAGATACTAATAAATATAATGAATATAGTATTTTAGATCTTTATATATAAAAATATAAATGTATAAAATATGATTTAAGAAAATTCCAATGTATTTTATAAAAAATAAATAAAAATGCCAATGTATTGTAGTGTATCTTATGTATGCCCCTAAAAACCCAGACAGGATGACATGCTCTCATATAAGGAAGCTAGTATCGACAGGTGAAAATTACAAACCCACACCTAACGCTTAACATATATTAACACTTTGCCATCTTAAATTAGACGTGATTTGTCAAAAAAGGTAATACCCTTTTAAAATTTTGTAATCTCTTTCCCCCTCCAACTTGAACTATATAATACTATTTAGCTTTTGTAATCTCTTTCCCCCTCCAACTTGAACTATATAATACTATTTAGCTTTTGTAATCTCTTTCCCCCTCCAACTTGAACTATATCATACTATTTAGCTTAAAAAAAGTAAATAATTTTGGGGGGAATTTAACAACATTGCGTGAGAATGGAACAAAAACTTTAAGTTTAATTTAAAGTTTAGGTTTTAGTTTGGAAACATGGTTATTTTTGTGTTGTGATGAATACATACTTTTAAATAATAATATTATAATACATACATATATGGGTATGATAAAAACATACATATATGCACATATACTTGCATGTACATATGTATTTTTTTTCCTCAGGTGTTATAAAAATAGTGCTCAGTGTAATATAACAGAGCTGTTAAATATATATTGGTGAATATACATAATATCCAACATTGATAGCACATCTCAGAGTTTTATGTGAATATGCAATCTTCAGGTGCAGGATACTCACTGACTGTTATGAAATTTGTGTTCCCATGGTGTTGATTTAAAATTGTGTGTTAAGTCTTGTTCATTTTATTATTGTTTTCTATAATATTTGAATTAATTATTTATAATTTATATTAGTCAAATTCTTAACTTTGAAAGATGAAAAATTAAAAAATCAATTATTTAAAATAATTTTTTAAAAATTTGAATGTACGTAATCATGTTATGTATTGAAGGGGATAACTTCTATTTTTGCATAAAAAACATTGTTAGTTGTAATAGAAATAATTGGTGCTTATATATCAAAGTAATTTCTTATGGTATAAACTTAACTCTCATGATGTTAACTTAATCATAAGTTAAGACAATATATATAAGGCAAAAGATATATATATATATATATATATATATATATATATATATATATATATATATATATATATATCTTTTCAATTGGAGAATAATCTGAAAATTATAGATTTCAAAAACATGATGAACTATTTTAAACTATCAGCATGCTGATGCATCCAAGATAAACAAATGCCAGTTTTGAAGAATTCTTATGCATGAAAAAGGCTGTAAATTGGTAAATATCATTTTATTTACAATAACTTCATTTTGCAGGAATTTCCATGTATGTTGCTTATTTCAAGATGCTTTGTAAGACTTTAAGATATGTTTTTCCATATCAAGTGCAGGATGGAATTTTGTAGTTGGTTGGGAGTGACCCCTATCTTGCAGAACTACCCTTTTTTTCTGAAGCTTTATCCAATAATAAGGGTTACCTGATAGAATGTTTGCTTCCATATAAAGCTGTTAGTGAAAAATAGGATGTCTAATAGTTCTTGTGCATCCATGTTCTGCTGTTGGCTGCTGCTCTTTCTCATTGATGGTGAATGAATCCACAGCAGATGAAGATACTTATCAAGGAGTCCTTCTATTTCTTCTCTGTCAGCCAAAGAATAGTTTTCCAAATAGGAAGGTGATGGCTGTCCATTCACACCATGTGGCCAACTCATCACGCCTGAGCCTGTTTTAGCAGAGCTTCAATATCTGTGCCCCTGAGTGATATAATGATAATAGCAATATCATCTGGCATTCAGTGTTAATGATGTTATTGCTTGAATGAATTTTTAGAATGTTGCAGAAGCAGTGTTGATGGTAGAGCTTGAATAAGGATAAAAAATTCAGCACCATATGGAAGGGTAGGCTTAATCAGATGGAGAATTTCATACAGATGACATGAAAAGCACCCAACACATTCAGAAGTATCTAAACTGTCAACTATATGCAACCATTTTCTAAGATCAATGGTTAAAAATAGTTTTGAGTGAGTGAATCTTGGCAAAGATCACACTTCTTTGAACATTGTGTATTAGCACTACATAATTACAAAGAAATGTACCAGATAACAGTAACCAAATCACTTGAGGACTTTCAATAGCAGCAACCACTAAAGTGAAGAGCACATGTAACTCAGAGTAAAAGTAATTACATAATCAAAACTGATTTTCTGCACTAATTCAAGGAAGGGTTTCCTTCCTTGAATTATCAATATTGGAAAGAGTGATAATAGCTACTGGATAAAACTATTTTCCATATTATAAACAAAAACTTGTATAGTTGTTTTCTCTTTCTAAAATGTAAAAAAAATTGAATACACTGGCTTTATTCAACTATTGATCATGCTAGATTATGTTCTTTTCCCCAGAAGCTGTAACAGTATAAACTATAGTTTGGCTCTGTGGATTTTGAAGGAACACAAATAGGTTTCAGCAGGTGTCTGAAACAGGGATTAGCTAACCATCCCAGCAGACAAATGTACTTGGAAAGAAGCAGCCAGCCATTATATTACAACAGTAACTAAATGGAAAAATTTAGTTTATTGTTTATATGTTAGATAAAAAATATATATGTAAAGATATGTAGATTGCTAAACTTGAACGGTGTAAAGACTGATATTGGGAGTCAGCATAAAGCATTAGAAATATTTATGTGCATGTAAGACTTCATTGATCTATTAGTCTTCAACCATTCAGTGTTAGAAACAAACCAACCATTCACACAGACATATGCTCAAAGGATTATATACAATGCTCTTTACACACCTCCCACCTGTATGCCACATTGTTCGATTCTGAGAACATTCTAATGATTTCCCAATGCGGATTTCCAGAATTGCATCATTGCATCTGAATTGGACATAAGCAAAGCGATTTGCTGGAATTTCTAAAGAGAAAGAATCTGCGATGAAGACAAAGATATTTCCCAGAATAGATTCCATCTCATAATCAGTGTTTCTTCCATTAGCATTTCATGGAGGAGGTGGGGGATTGTATCTACTGGCTGTCTTTGATGAGGGTTAAGTTGATCATCAATGATTCTATTTTAGATAGGGTGTGAAATTGAGTATTAATATGGATATAACTTTGTCAACTAAGTTGGCATCATTGTTTACAGTCAACTATTTATGGTAGAGTTTGGTAGAGTTGGGTGATGATTCTGATCAACATGTTGAATATTCGTGTCTTCATAAGAGGAAATATCATTAGCTTACCAAACTTTTAAGTATTTAGATGGACATATCTATAAGATATTAACAGAGAACTGTGTTCTTAAATATTATTGAATTTAATGTGGGTTTTGGAGAAGTTATCTTTTACCTATAAATAATTAGAGAAAAGATTCTGTACAAATTATCCAAATCTGTAGTACTTAAATACAAAGATCACTTTCTGAAAATATAAATAAAATAGGGTTAAGTTTATAAAAATTGACATTATGCAGTGCATTTTGCATGAGAAAATTAATTATGAATAAATTTTGACAAAAGACTGAAAACTTATATTTGACATTGTATGAGATATATATATATATATATATATATATATATATATATAGACACACATCTGGTAGTGCCTATATATATATATATATATATATATATATATATATATATATATATGTGTGTGTGGGGGGTATGCATGTATTTGTGTATACGTACATATCTATGTGTATGTATGTGTATACATACATGTGTTTGTATATGTGTGTATATATGTTTGTGTGTATATGTGTGTATACTGCTACACACATTGCAGTCATGTTTTGATGCATATCAATGCAAGTTGATATACATCAAAACCCGACTGCAATTGTGTAGTAATTTTAACATGTTTTCAGTGTAATATCCGAAAATAAATAATATTGCTCTACTTTGTACTGAGCCCTCTTTTAAATAAAATGTTATGAACATCGGAATTGTATCCTATTTATTCTCATCTTACCTGGATATATATACACACACACACATATATATTGACTGATAAGATGCATTGATACACATCGAAATGCGACTGGAATTGTGTAGCAAATTTGAGTTCAGATTCGGGGTTGCCAGATTATGCAATGTGAAAAATATATATTAATATATTATACTAGCCATTATCATTGTTTTCATGGTTCAAGGGGAGTAACTCTTATTTTCCTTTTGTATTCAAAATTGCAGCTAGCTTAAAAGCCGCACTATCAGGTGACATTTAACCTAGCCCCTGCAGAGGAGTTTGGCCATCATCACAATAGGGAGGAGTAGATGTGATAGATATCAATAAACTACAGAAGAAGTCAAAATTGATTGCTGCATTTAAGTATTGAATTAATGTTTAAGCTTACCTTTTAAAAGTTCAATGATAATTCTTCTGTTGCCACTTAAAAACGATTTGATGTATGTATGCTTATTTTCTGTACAAACATTTTTATTTCATAGGTGACAGAATGGGACAATTTATAAGATAAAATTAATATAGTGTAAAGATGGGAAAATAGAAATTAGAATTAGTTATACATTCAACATTTGAAGAGTTAGAGAAACATAGCAGCTAATTAAATAAAACCCATATTATGGAATCTATATGAATAAATGCAAAATTGGAGTTCAGTTCTCTCACAAATTCTGATATTTGAAAGCACCAGCTCTACTTTATAGTAATTTGGTATTTACTCGAACCGCTCCCCACTGAAGTCGTGTTGTGACACAAGGTCAGTTTAATGTTCCTAGCCCGAGTGCATACACCTGGGCTAGGAACAAAAATTCCTTGAGCCCTCTCAACTGTCGGTTACACTGGCCTTGTTGCAAGCACTGATACCTCTCTCTGATGCAATGAGAAGACACAGCCTTAGGCAGCTGTTCACTTCTCAGTATAATTTTCCTCAGTTGCAATTCTGTCCTTCGATGGAGCCGCCACTGAACGCAATCTTTCCAAAGACAGAGATGCAACTGAGAGAAGATAAATAGGGCGTTACAAACTACTTTAGAGTAATTTACCACTAAGCTGAGGTGTGACACGGTTTTTAAGGTTGAGAACCTGAGTGCATACACACAGGCTAGGAAAAAAATTGCTCACAGCCCCCACAACCATCAGTTGTGCTGGCCTCGGTGTGAGCACCAATCCCTCTCTTTGGTGCAATGAGAGGGCATGGCCTCGGGCAGGTGTTCCCAAGGGCTGTGGACACCTCTCAGTATAATTTTCCTCAGTTGAAACTCTGTTCTTTGACAGAGCTGCCCCTGAGCACACTATGCCGAAAGACAGAGACGCAACTGAGAGATGTTAAATAGATGTTACAAACTGCTCAAGAGAGTAATTTGTATTTACTCCACTCCCCATGAGGTCAGGTTGTGCTGGCCTCAGTGTGAGCACTGATTACTCTCTCTGGTGCAATGAGAGTCTGCAGCCTCAGGCAGCTGTTCCCCAGGGCTGGGCACCTCTCAGTATTATTTTCTCAGTTACTCCTCTATCCTTTGACAGAGGACCCCCTGTGTGGTATTCAGTCAACCCCCCCCCCAGACATATTTATATTATGTAGCTAAAACAAGTGAAAAAAATTACTGACATTTTTTAATATGAAATACCAGAAAAATGAAATTTAAAAAAATTGGGTGTTTATGTTTGTCACACCTTACTGATCTGAAATTGACCAAGGAATAAAATAATTAATGTATGTACCGACTAAAAGAAAAAAGATGAAGGAAAATCTGATGCACCATTATTATTAATATACCAAACATGGAATATTTACAAGCAGATCACATTAAGTCCTAGCAGCCACTCCTGTTTATACAAGGAAGGTTGCTTGGACTTCATGAAAATATTTTCAAGGACTTTAAGGTGGAACTCAGAATGAGATTTGTATAGAATGAAGAACATGTTCTCATGGTACGCCTTGGTACACTGACTGTTTTTAATCAGCTGCTCTGCAATTACACAACAGACTTACGGTATTTATGCAAATTATTTCAAAGCTGACCTCTTTTATGAATGCTGGAACATTCTGGGAATTTCTCCTTTCAAGAAGTTGAGTTATCCTGTCTGTATAGCTCACTGTAACTGTAATAAATAAATTCAAAATTTGTATTCAATGCTAAACATAGATGAATGACAGCAAAAAGAAACCTCTTCATATATTTTCAGAAAGTATATAGTATTGAATGACATTATTTGACTAAGAGAGATTTCAATATGCTCAAATTGACATCAGTTCTCATACAATCAACAAAGTTAAGCAACGTCAATCCTGGTTAATACCTAGATGGGTGGCCACTTGGGAATACCAGGTAATATAAGCTTGGATGTGTAGGTGGTGTAGCAGAAAACAGCTTGGAACTAGCCTTGGGAAAGGTATGAATACCCTTTTTCTCCTTCTGGTTATGGTTTAATTAGTAGAACAAATGTCAAAGAACATAAAAAGTGATGATCATAATGAAAATAATCAGGATATGCTTATAGATATGGAAGCAGATGAAAATCTAGACCTCCAAAATAGTTCTGAAAGTTCTGAAAAAGATCAACTTCAAGAAGATTGCCATGAATATAGAAGAACAGGAGACAGATGAAGGTCTCCAAGAAATAGAAATATCATAAAATCTATGAAAAGAGTAGAAGGAAGTTCCAAAAAAGGACAGAGCACAGAAGAAGCAAAAGATTGACCAAGGGCATTAAAACCTCACTATTCAATGGAGATGCAATTATTTATACACAGGAACATGCATATATCAAAAACACATATTAAATTATGTACTATCATTATATCTATATGAATCCAATATATAGACAAGAGAAACAGATAATGCAAATACATATTTACCATGTCTTTTAATGTGTACTTACATATACCATTGATGCAAAAAGATATAATCACATATAAAGATACACATTAAATATTAATGAATCAATGTTCTTGATTATTTGATCTTCATTTTTTATTAATTTAAAATTTATATATAATAATAAATTTTGTATCAATATTAATCCAATAATGTGCACACTATCACTCATATATATATATATATATATATATATATATATATAGAATATTGCTGCCATATATACCACTGTTATTTACCTTGAGTTCCTTGATGAAATCTACAGAAGAATCAGCAATATTATTGGCCCTAATCTGGTAGATCAGCTTCAGTCATTTTCCCACCATTGTAAGTTGTCTCAATGTGCCTTTTCTATAAATACTTTCTGTACTGTAAATTCTATGCTAACAGTTTCTTTTCTTGCACTTCTCACTTGTAGAACTCTCTTCTGGCTACATGCTTTCAAGCCAACATTAATCTTTAAAAATTTAAATGTAATGTCAATTGCTGTCTACTGATATCCTGATTATGCTTTCCACTCATTATTAATGTTTCTGTTCCTAATTCTTCCACACTCCGTAACTAGTTGTGTCTTAGTTATGTTACTATCTTGCATAGGGTGATACCTATTAAAATATATATATCATCCCTCATCAATATCACAACTATGAGTTTGATGCACAACGCAATCTTCAGGTGCTGAGTATATGTAATGGCCAATCTATAGCAGTGAGGGATAATATATAAAATAGCTCTGTTGTATTTCATTGAGCACTTTTTTATTAACACCAGCACTATATGTGTATTATATATGTGTGTGTGTATTTGCAGTACTGAATATTTTTATGCTTTTTATATTTACATGCAATGTATATTGTATAAAAGAATCTTCAAAAGAAAATTTATACTTAATCAACATTTATATGCATTCATCTAAGCAAATAGATTTTGTGTGTGTGTGTGTGTGTGCATGCAAAACAATACCTCTGATGCCTGTAAAGTGACATGAAGCATTTCTTACCTCTGCTTAAACAAAAACAAATTGACTTCCAATTTCTGATTTACTCATGGCAGGCAGCTAATCAATATATTGTGGTGCAGTGATATTGAAGTGACTTTTTGTTTTAAGAGCTTGTTGCATAAATAGACAATTTTCCTTCCATCTTGATCTCCAGCTCTCATCTGCCACAGCACCTTTTCTGAAATCTGGGCTCTGCTAGGAAATCTAAAACCAAAAGTAAATGAAACTGTGTGAATGCAATGTGAACTAAAAAAGGGGAAATGTTCATTTTCAATGGATTCTTTACTTACATTGTTATTTCTGAAATGAGCAGATTATTTATTCAAAACCACTGCGTAAAAGTATGCACTCTGGAAAACTAAACAAAGGATTCATTCTTAAATGTATATATATTTATGTTTTGCCAAGGGGGATTAACTCGACATGTAAACACACACACACACACACACACATATATATATATATATATATATGCTGCATCAAGAAACCTTTCTTCTGTTGGGTCACATTTAGACAATAGTTTTAGTACAAACTGCAAATTGTCCTTCTAAGTATTGAAATACAAATATGCTGGAGCAGCTGCAGGAACTAGACTGCCTAATATGCAGGTGTACTTGTATCCATGTAGGTAGGCATTATATATATTTGTATATATATTGTTTATTAAATAAAAACTGAGTATCTACTCAAATATGAGTATCCATTTAAAAATAATGTTTAAACAAATAAAATTAAAAAATCTGTCAGATGTTGTTATTCCTAAAATTATAGATGTGTAGGATGGGTAGATATAAAAATGCACAAAAATTTTTTTTTCCACTTTGTTATTCACTTCCTTAACCTTGCCCTGATATGTGAAAATTTATATATCATATTCTCTCATATATATATATATATATATATATATAGAGAATATAATATATCATATCTATATATATACACACACAATATACTATTGATTATATAAGCTTACATGTACCCACATGAACATAAATAAAAACAGTATATGATGACCCAAGCCTAAATCTGATTTACTATGTCAAAATGAATCTCAGTATCATTAGAGATATAAAACCCTGTTAGAGTGATTTAAAAAAAAAACTGTCATAAATGAGAAAACCGAACTGATTTGTATGACTTGAAATTATTTTCCTATAAAGAATCTATGTCTATTTATTATAAATTTTTTTTTTTCACAAATACTCTAAACACCAAATTTTCTACTATATTTAGAAAATATCCTATTATTCACTCATAACCTTAATTTTTACTTTTGCATATGTTAGAAAAGTGTACTGGCATTGCTTTCATAAGGAAATATGTGACCTTTTCCTGGTGTTGAAGAGTTAATGTTCTTTTGAAATTGTATCCTTTATGAATAAAATGATTGATAAACAACTTTCTTAATAATCAAAATAATACAGATGTATTTTATTGCTCTGGTCAAGTTTTACATCAGAAGCAGTGTTTATTTATGTGTGTAAAATTGTATCTTTTGTAGTATAAACGGTGAAGCAGTCAAATGTTTTATGTCTCTATTTGAAGTGAGAATATGAAGTGAAAACATTTGACTTGTGAAATATACATGAGCACTTATTTAAATACTGTTGATAAATATCCAAATATCAGTCATAAACAAAACTTATTTCCAAAAATACCAGTAACAATGCACATAAATTCACATTCCTTGTTCTGCCATCCATTTTCACAAGCTTCATATGGGTTACTTGCTGGTTTCCTATATCCCTCTTACCTTTTAATATTTCCCATGAGTGTCAAATTTTCTAGGCCTTCTTTCCTCATTATGTTCAAGAAATTACAACTGGCTGTTTCTGGTTTTATATATAATTTTTCTTTTTGTTTCTATTGTGGTTTTTACACACCATCCAAGGTTTTCTCAATATTTTTCTGTAGAACCACATCTCTGTTGCCTCAAGTTTGCTCTTCAGAGATTGTCCAGCATTCACTGTTATATAGGATGACTGTTATTACATAACAGTTGAGCACTTCTGTTTGCTTCTAAAACTTTTACTGCCCTGAAAAATGCAGATAAACTGGAAACAAAGCAAGCAATAAGTGAGCTGCATGAAAAATCAAAGCTAGGTGATATATCCCTAGACATAAGCATTGGAACGAGAACAGTTTAACCCCTGTAGATTAAATAAAGGGTTTAGTTTGTAATTACCCAGATCAATATATAACTGATAATGGCAGAATGACTGTGATAACAATATCAAAAATGAGGACAATAGTCTATATGCTAATAATGTAAATAATGCAATCTCTTCCTCCTTCCAGAAATTCAAACTGAAATTTTGATGTTTTAACCTTTATCACTCTGTGACTTCATAGGCTGTACAAAAAGTTTATCCTGCCACTAAAGGTAACTGATCCCTGAACAATAGTGTTTGAATTTCATAGTTGTGCTGTCATATCCTGCTATTGCAACAGAAAACATTTTTGAGTGAAATTAACAAGAAGGATAATGCAATTGAGAACCCTTGAAAAAGAACGCATTAGAAAGGGAAGTAATATTAATAATGCAGTGTGCTAAAGGTTAAATTATTAAGAGAAAAGCCTGGAAAATAAAAACTGAGAAACAATGAAGAAATCAGAAGAAAAAAAATAGAAAAGAAAGTTTTAGTATGACAAGAGATAAATTGAAACTGATTAAAAGTGATAGAATAACAGTAATGAATACCAACAATTAAAGATCAATGGTGGGCAAACAATGGCCTTGGATATCATTGACATTAGGTGGTTTGCATCTGTCACATGTCATAGCTGGTGGAAACTCACAAAGTGGGAAATAATGAAAAAGTACAAAAAGGTGACAGGCACTTAAATATTGTATTTGTATGAATTTATGTAATTTATTGTTCATATACTTTAATTTCTTACATAACATTACTTGTACATTTATAAAACTGGCAAAATATCTATTTACTTTATTCTCAGAATCTTTTTCATTTTTGCTTGTACTCCATATTTTTTAAAGTTACTTCTGTTTTCTCATCCCTTATGTTTCTTGTTTATTTTCATTTTCATTTTAGTTCAACCTATCAATCAGTCAACTTCACTCACAAATAAATATACTCAGCAGCTTTGACTTTACCCTGTGGGTTCAAAGATTGTTAATACAGTCACATATCAACTTCTTTGGGGGAGATTCTGTATATATTATGAGCTGAATTCTGTAAATTCAAAAGGTAAAACTTACCTTAGAAGTTTAGGGAATGAATTCTCCCTCAAATTATCAACTTTCTTTTCAAAAACAAGGAATCAAAAGGGTGAGTGTGAAAAGAATTAAATATCCTATACAGGTGTGTCTGTATATGTCAGGTTTGAATGAAAGTCAGATACATTGGGAGAATTGCAGTCTATATTTATGTGTATTACTTAGGGCAGTGTCTGAATACAATTCAACAGTATCTTGTGATGTTTATCTGAGCCAACTTACAGTCTGAGTGTTATAATATGAAAAGACATCATCAAGAATATTATTTTTTTCTTACTGATCATGATTTAGTATATATATATATATATAGATAAATAAGCACAAAATGATTTTATTTTAGTATTTATAACTGGAGTTTATAAGAAAGGGTAAAATATATCTACATGTTTAACATTGTATTTGTATATGTATATTTGGGGTAGTGTCATAATTGTTGGTGTGGAAGGTTTTATTGAAGTGCTGAGTTCAAATCTTGACCATATTTGTAATACTAATGCCTTTAGAAAAGGCCTGAATTTCTCTTTCCTCAAGTTTATATGTGAATTTCTGCTTTGGGTGGCACCCAGTCAAGGAAAAGGAAAACCTAACTTAGGACCAATATCGTGAAGCATGGAAAGGACATTCCTTGTACTGAAACTGAGTTTGACCATTAACTACATTTAATTCTCCATCAACCAACTTATATTCACATTGTTGATACATTCTGAAGGAGATATCAAGATGTTGGCTCTTACTGTTTCTTCTTAAAGGGAATCATTGCCATTCTTGGAATGGATAGTAGGGTATAGATTTTATATGTAATCTTTTAACACTGGTGTATTCAAATGATGAAACTGATTTAATTTTGCTGAAATGAAACTCATAACATATTGACAGCAGAAAATTAGGAAAATTTTTAATAACAATATTTTAGCTACCTGGTATATATGTGAATGTGCAGATGGTTTTATGGATAGCAGATCAGAATTAGAAATTGGACGAGTCAAGTCTGAATTTCAGTCTTGTTTGTTACATTTACTTATACACAAATACCCTTGGGAAAGGCATGAACTCTCGATTCCCCTTGACTATGGATAAAATAGTAGGACTTACTAATACAATATTTGCTTGCAAAAAAATAATCCTTACAACCCCAAATATTTTTCAGCTTTAAAAAAAAACAAGAAAGGGTTTTACAAAACTGTAAAAAAACAAAAATCAGTCAATATCTGGCATGTGTAATTATCTTGTTTAGTCTAAAAGAAAATTATATATATTTTAACAAGAACAAACAATATGCTTTCATCTAAAGCAAAGAATAGCAAAGCAAAAATGAAATGACTTGCCTGCCCAATATTCTGATGAGATAGCAATGATCAAGCTAGACATGGTTATAATATCAAATGGTCCAAGGAACATTAAGATACAACTCTTCAATCTCTGAATGTGATATGTATAAGGAGTGATGTGCATGCACCCCTGAAATAGGATTTGTCAGTATTCTAGAACAAAGCAAAGAAGAAAGGAGGCTTCATGGATGGAACATTTGGAAAAAAACAAACAGCAAAGATGAAGATATTAGTACCAAGAAAACCACAAAAAATGATTAGAATTTTTTATTAGTTTAAACTCTTGAAAATAATATCTGCATTGAGCACTGATAATTATCAAGGACACCAATCTTTTGGCCTTTTTTGCCTTTTTCATCCTAAAACATTATATAGTAAAGAATTGCAAAAAGTACAAAAATGTACAGACATAAAATCTCTAAAATCTGAATATGAATTCGCCTATGTCTATATTTCTGAGATGAGGTATTATGTTCATTATTTACATTATTTGGACTATTGTCCTCATCTTTGTCGCCATTGTAATAAATATGGCAACAAAGATGAGGACAATAGTCAAAATAATGTAAATCAGCAAAGGATTAAAACATCTCAAATCAATTGAAGATGGTGGGATATTGTATTATGAGATATTATTAAAGGTAAGAATCATATTTTTAAACAAAATTATAAGATATCAAGAAAAGAAAAAAATTTAGTCAGGAAGCAATTTTAAAATATAAGTAAAAAATACAAAGGCAAAGACATGAAATCAAAAATATTAAGATAAAATAAATAACAGAACATTGAAACTAAGTTTGTAATTATTTTATGGATAACATATCATTAAGTAGAAAAAAAATTCAAAGAGGAAAATTTTCATGCATAACTAAAAAAAAATAGCAAGTATTTTTGAATGAAAAAAAAATTCTATAAAGATGATTTTGAATAAAAAAATATTCTATAAAGATGTTTTGAATAAAAAAAATATTCTATAAAGATGATTTTGAATAAAAAATATTCTATAAAGATGATTTTGAATAAAAAAAATATTCTATAAAGATGATTTTGAATAAAAAATATTCTATAAAGATGATTTTGAATAAATAAAAAATATTCTATAAAGATGATTTTGAATAAAAATATTCTATAAAGATGATTTTGAATAAATAAAAAATATTCTATAAAGATGATTTTGAATAAATAAAAAATATTCTATAAAGATGATTTTGAATAAATAAAAAATATTCTATAAAGATGATTTTGAATGAAAAATATTCTATAAAGATGATTTTGAATAAAAATATTCTATAAAGACGATTTTGAATAAAAATATTCTATAAAGACGATTTTGAATAAAAATATTCTATAAAGATGATTTTGAATAAAAAAAAAGTTCTATAAAGATTTTGAATAAAAAAAAAGTTCTATAAAGATGATTTTGAATAAAAAAAATTCTATAAAGATGATTTTGAATAAAAAAATTCTATAAAGATGATTTTGAATAAAAAAAATATTCTATAAAGATGATTTTGAATAAAAAAAATATTCTATAAAGATGATTTTGAATAAAAAAAAAAGTTCTATAAAGATTTTGAATAAAAAAAAGTTCTATAAAGATGATTTTGAATAAAAAAAATTCTATAAAGATGATTTTGAATAAAAAAATTTATAAAGATGATTTTGAATAAAAAAAATATTCTATAAAGATGATTTTGAATAAAAAAATATTCTATAAAGATGATTTTGAATAAAAAAAAATATTCTATAAAGATTTTGAATAAAAAAAATATTCTATAAAGATGATTTTGAATAAAAAAAAATATTCTATAAAGATGATTTTGAATAAAAAAAAATATTCTATAAAGATGATTTTGAATAAAAAAAAATATTCTATAAAGATGATTTTGAATAAAAAAAAATATTCTATAAAGATGATTTTGAATAAAAAAAATATTCTATAAAGATGATTTTGAATAAAAAAAATATTCTATAAAGATTTTGAATAAAAAAAAAAGTTCTATAAAGATTTTGAATAAAAAAAAAGTTCTATAAAGATTTTGAATAAAAAAAATTCTATAAAGATGATTTTGAATAAAAAAAATATTCTATAAAGATGATTTTGAATAAAAAAAAATAATTGGGAAAAATGTAAATCCATCTAGAAAACTTGAAATCTAACGAAATATTAAATTTAAAAAAATAAAAGTACATTAAAAATGTGTTAAAGTGAATAAAGTCTTTAGAAATATAAAAAAGATACCAGCAAATTTAAGTGGAATGTAAATACATTTGCTTAGTAAAATAAAAATGACTGCAAATATAACATCAAAATTTAAAATGAATAATGAAAATATAAAATATTGAAAGCAGAAATCAAAAATGAATTAAAGAAAAATAAGATTTGTATTAAAACCAAGAAATATTTTCATAATTTGTAGAGATGTTTAGAATTAAATGTATGACATTTCATTGTAAATAAATACAATTTCCAAGAAAAAAATGAATGTAAACAAAGTTAAAAATGAAAAAGAAAGCAAGTATCATTCTTGTATACTCCGGACAACTTTTAAAGACATTGTTGATGGATATAATTTTTTGTTCACATGTATATCTACTGATAGGATAATTTGCTAACGTTAAAATATCTACTTATTAAGAACTTATTTTTTCATATCTTTGCTCACAAAAATAGACATTCAGCCTTTTTCTTGTGGGCAAGCATTTTTAGAAATGATTGGCTAATCCCAATATCTCTGGATGAGTCTTATATGCTATTGGATTCCTCTGTTTTTATTTATGTAAATTGTCAATTTTATATAGCTATCATATCTAGACTGCTGCTTCTATGTATTTAGAGAATTTTGATAAAAACTACAAAATCTGCAATGTTATTGGTCCTGTCCTGGCATCTTCAGTCACTTTCCCACAACTGTAATGTTGCTTCCCTGTTTCTTTTTGATAGATATATTTTCATGGTAATTCTTTTAATGAACTTTTCTCTTTGGTATCTAGACTTTTTGAATTTAATCACAGTACTTGATGGTAGCTAGCTCTCATCATTTTACAGTTGAAATGGCTAGATGTAACCAGAAGAATCTCTTCTCTCCTACTTTACACTTTTGGAACTCTTTCAGTTTTTCACTTTCCAGTCAAATTTGATCTTCAAAAAGTTAAATGCAAATTTTTAT
This sequence comes from Acanthosepion pharaonis, assembly GCA_903632075.3. Taxonomy (NCBI): domain Eukaryota; kingdom Metazoa; phylum Mollusca; class Cephalopoda; order Sepiida; family Sepiidae; genus Acanthosepion; species Acanthosepion pharaonis. The sequence continues at coordinate 3,082,968 of CAHIKZ030000557.1, read as the reverse complement.
CTTTTGTCTTCTTAATTTCTGTTCTTTTATTTTTCTCTCTCCTTAATGATTTTCTTATACTCTCTCACACTCCGTCAACTCTTGTGTCTTAGTGGTTTTATTGGCTTGTTTGTGGTGAAATGATTAAAAAAAAAAAAGACTATCATGTAAAAAGATTGTTCTGACTTGAAACAGCAGTTTTCTGTTTTTGATTAGTTTAATCTTCTATGTAATGTGTCTCTTCAGGATGTGTGTGGTCATAGCACTCCACAATTTCCTGTCTTTTTTAACTCTTAATAAAGTTTGTCTTTTTGTTATCTGCTAACCATTTACACAAGCTTGTTAGGTAGGTTATAAACTGCTTTACTCTGTCCCTCTTGCATTCAATATATCCTGTGAGTGTCAATTTTTTAAGCCCTCGCTCCTCATTCTATACCCTAGTAATATCAATTATCCCTTTCTAATGCTCATTATAAATGTCATTTTTGTTTCCATCAAATTGATTAAGTCATGGTCACAGTGTTTTGCATATTAATTAAATTCTTAACTTTTGTTGTTAAAAACTAAACAAAACTCTACATTAAAAAAAAATAATATTTACTCTGCCCAAAACCCAAGAGCTACTTACAGAGTAAATGGTAAGAGGTGCTCAGAATAGATTTGGTACTTCCAGTATGTAGGTGGCTTAATGGCCATATACATTCTTTGTTCATCAAATTTATCAAAATAGATCCCTCATAACCAGTTTGTATGTTTTATTATTATTTGCTGACTGTCATCTTTTGAATCAAAGACAAGCTAGAAATAAAGAGCTGATAAAAAAGGCTTCTTCTAGTTAATGAGGAGAAAAAACAGAAACAGAATGATGTAAGGTAAACCCAACGTTATCACAAAGTAATAAAGTGAAAAGAATAAAATAAAGATGAATTTGGATAATGCCAGATATTCATATTTCAAGTCAAATTGCTGATAGCATATAACAACAATTAATGACTTTAAATAATTCATTATAAATGTTTTTTTTTCTATTTAGAGAATATCTACAATGCACATAAATTTATAGGACAAATGTATACCTATTCTGTTGTCAAGTATAACCAGACTTTTAATTTTACCAAAGAAAAGCGTATTTTTAACAAGTTCCATGTCCCTTCAGGATGTTGACACTTCCTCTTAATGTCTAAGCTGTGAATTTTCAAAATTGTTTCTTAGGAAAGACAGTGGAATGATTTCTTGTTGTTTTCTCTTTATTTTATTTTATTTTTTTCACTAAAGTTCTCCAGATACAAGGCTTGAGAGCCACTTATGTTAGAAGGTTACTGAATGAGGTGTGATAGAAAATTATGAGGATAAGGAGGGTAGATAATGATCAACTCTTGACTTGAAGAGGTTAAGATTGTTTAAGGAAGCAGTCAGGCAAGACTTTGTTCCATCCCAAAAATATAACAAGTGGAAACCTTCAAGTTCATTTTTACAGAATTTCCAGTGTCCTAATAGTAAGTTGTGAAACATCATCATCCTTTGACCTCCCTATGGTTGGTCGGAATTCCCTTTCTACACTGTTCAGACCTGTATTGCTCTCCCCAGATCCCCAAGCTACGGCGTCTGGGAAAGTCAATTTTTATGAGAAGACACTTCCAGAAAGATGCCATAAGAGTAAGACAAAAAGTTAGAAATACTTGAAAATAACTTCAGTTGTGAGTTTTGTCATGTCAGGTCAGTGAATGTAGTAAATTGACTGCACTGAAGCAGATTTCTACAACAAATGACTTTGCCAGCCAACTTGCTTAATTTTGGTACCAGCCAATGATTTTAAATACTCTGATGAAGACCATTCCATTCTAAGGCCATCTAACCACATCAAAGAGTTCTTTGAAGTCTCTGATCTAAATGACCCAGAATGCAGAGTAGTTTCCTTCATAAAAATAGATTCAACTTCATAGATGAGAGAAGTTGTCTAAGTAGAACTTTGTTCTTACTTTTGGAACACAGGTGAAATGATGGTGCTTTGACTCTGTGGAAGTAACATGGCATGTCTCAGCTGTAAAGGTATCAACTGTTAGAACTAAAGAATGGAGCTCATGTGAACATTTTCCATGGGAATATTGCTACATGATTAATAATTGGTGACTTGGTTTACTAAAAGGAGTTATACCATATTTAACCATTTTGCATGCAGACAACTGGAAAACAAAAACAATGGAAGTGATGATCGTCATAAAAAAAATTAAATGTTATTCAACAAAAGAGACATAATAAGCAAGATTCTTTGACAAGGACTGTGATAATCTGATTGAAGATATCAGCAAAATATATGAAGTTGGTAAGAGAGACAAAAAGTGGTAGTTCTTCCTTTAGGTAAGCAATTTAATGAAGTAGTGGCAATGGCTTTCGAGAAGTACTTTCTGTGTTTTATTGATCTCTTCATGAGATTCAGCAAAAGCAAAGTAATTAGAAGAAATACCTCTAAGCTAAATATAATGTTGTGACAGAGTGGACAGTTGTTGGATTTGGGCCTCCAAAGAAATGTTTAGTTAACTATGGGGGTGAGTTAGCTGCTGGGGGGGAACTTTTCCAGTTATAAGTAGCTGTAGAATTGTTCCTGTTATTATAACCTCACACTAGTAGAAGAGCATAGTTGATAGGGAAAGTATTAGTGATGGTATAAATGATGAAGTTGAGAAGGAAAATCTATTGATAGAAATAAATACTATGTGAATGTGATAAATGACACAGATAAATGAATGTTGGAATTCATTATACTTCCTTAGGATATTGCATTGCTTTGGCATTCATCCATTTCAAGTGAAGTAATGTAGCACAGAGTGCTACAGACCTTGACAAAACCTATGGAGAATCTGGGCTGCCCAATGGTCAAGACCTCCCTTCAGTAGATTCCAAAAGGAAAGCTAAGCCAATAGTTTAGTACCAGTACAGCTACAGGAGTTGCTAGAAGAAGAAGAAGAAGCACTATATCATCCAACTACCTTAAGGACTCCACACTAGATTTATAGAGGGTTTATTCTTTAGATTTCCTTTCCCCCAAAGGCAAAGGAGGTTTGGATTCAGTTTTCCTTCTCCTAAACTGCCTCCTACCCATTTAACTACAAACTGGAGGAGAACAGAACATTAGTGAGTATATCATTTAAAAAAAATATTGGTTTAATAATATTTAAAGGAAATATCTTAATATTTTGTGTTTTGGCCTTTTAAAATGCATTTTGAGTGCATCCATTAAAAACTGCTGCTTCAGTCAGCTTAAAAAGAACTTCCTTGAGTTTTAGCATACTTTAAGAAATTTCAAATAATACATACATACATAAATACATATTTCTGTATATTCGTACAAAAAATATAAACTATATTTCCCCATTGACTGCAAATAGATTGCATGCTAAAATCAAATGGATCATTAATAAAACAGATTAACATTTTGCCTCAAGCATATAAAGTATGCATTAAATATCTATAAGAATAAATAACCATTCCTTGCAAGTTAATTTTCACATGAATGAGGATTATTGAATGAGTGTTCTGAGAAACAGCCTCTGCTTTATGACAGAATCTATCACAAGTAACAATTAATCCCCTCAATTTGGTATTTTGTTCCTTTCTGACAACTTTTATGCATGTGCACACAGGAGAAGCTTTAAAACAGTTTACCAGACCAGGAGCAAAATCATTTCAAATGCCATATCTGAAAATTTCAGATAAAAAATGTGTTGTCTGGATGATTTCATGAAGACTTTTTTTTTTTTTTTAAAAACTCAAAACCAAAATGAAAAATAAAAAGAAACCTATTTTGTGAATTTCCACATCTGTTATCATTGGAAAACTAAAGTTGAAATATTATCTGAATATTTCTTGAGACATTATCCAATGGCCAGGCTCTGCAAAAAGTAACATAGCCAGGGTTAATTGTTGATTCAGCAGGCTTAGTATAACTTCCAAGCCTCAAATTGGGATTATTTAAGTTTAGTTTTCTTGTATAATAAAGTGTTTTCATGACCCAACACTCCTTAATCTTCAGAGCTGACACAAGAAAAAACATAACAAATACTGATAGCATATATTACCAAGGCAGACTTCTTGAGCTCTGAAAATTTTGGTCAAACCAGAATGTATAGAAAACCAATGATTAGAGCAATTATATTCCATTCCTGTTGAAAGCTTGATCTTTGGTCTTGTTATCCTTAAAAGGGACTGATGATAGTAATAATGATATTAGCCATTTCCATACAGGAAATATTCAGTATTCATTGACTGACATTTTATGAAAGCAATTTCTCAGGAAATTAGATTTTTCAAGTTCACTAAATGTTTTCTGATATTGAAGAGAGTTTCCTTGTCCTTGATAGTGTGGAAAATTAACAGCTGGATTATAGCATTATTTTCTCTTCTCATTACATGTGTTGCCTTTGTTTATTGCCTTTTTTTTGGAAGCATTCAAGTTATGTGGTTTTGGTTATTTAGTGAATCCTCTTCTTTGTGATTCTGTAGCAATAGTTTGAGAGATTCCAAAATGAACTATGTGAATTAGTTTGGTATAAGCAGGATCAAAACAGCAATAGTATTTGCATCAAATAAAATTACTTGAATATGGCTGGAGAAGGAAATGACTGAAAGATGATAGTCCAAAAGACAAATCACTGAATGTTAATATTGTATTTGTTCAGTCTTAACATCTCAATAACATTTTATTTATCTTTTATTAATTGAAAAAGAGAAATAGGTAGAATGAGGCTTTGAATTTTTATATTAATATCCAAGGAAGATTTTGTGTATATGTGTAAATTTAAAGGCAAGATATGAATGTCCATCTGTATTTTTGTCTCAACATTTGTGTCAATGCATATCAGATAGAATGACAGAAATGGGTAGTTATATGTTTTCAATAAAAGCTGAATAAGCATCAACTCCCTAGGAATTATTCTTACATTCTATTGTCTTGGGACTGTCTAGTTTAGATTAATGCTTACAGACAAAACAATAAATTATCCAAACTTTTTTTCCTTTGTTTCCAAATGGCCAGAGAAGATGTGATGTGATGAATTCCCAACTTGACAATTTAACATAATGCTGTTACTATGGAAATGCCATCAATACATTAGTTAAACAGTTCACAACTTTTTTGAAAAATATTCAACATCAAGCAGAAGAAGGAAAAAAGTTTATAATGTTTCTTCTCACTGATCAGTATTTATGGGCAGTGTTTGGAGTTTTAAATATTCTCTCCCATGAAAAGACCATTTTACCAATGCCAATTTCCTTTCTAGATTTGGAGAAAGTTTCTGACATTTACCAAGACTGACTGTTGGGGTTATTCAGGCATACTAAACCTTGTGCATTTTATATGCAATTCAAAGTTTCAAAAAATGAGAGTAAAACCAAGATACTTTTGCAGATAATCTTGAAGACTCAACCTACAAATAGATGCAGGTTGTGCAATGTCTAGTGACTCAGAAAAAGAAATTGGAGAACTGAGCTTAAGTTCTGGTTGAATTCATTACATTCACTTCTGCACAAATACCCTTGGGAAACGTATGAATATGTCACCTCCTCCTCCTCATCATCATCCTTCTTTCTTGCTATGAGTTGAATAGCATTGCTAACCAATTTAGTAAAAGTGGCTAGAAGAGATAGGTTCATACTTTTGGAAGTGTATTTGTGCAAGAGCAACTTCTCACATGGATAATCACCACATACATACACACACACACAAATATATATATATATATATATATATATATATATAAATATTTATAAATTTAACATTTTGCTTTTATTTCAGCTTCATCAGACAATATTTCATTGTCTGATGAATCTTAAATAAAAGTGAAATGTTAAATATATAAATGTTCTCTATTTGTTTCTTACCCTATCATTCCTTTGGAATTTAACCCATATTTGATCCCAAATAGAATACCTATATATATATATATATATATATATATATAATTGTTTGACTAGTTCTGTAGTTTATCTTAGTACAATCTTTACACTAGAAAACTCAAATATCAAAAAATTTTACATTGGTAGCACCATGAATTCATTCAATGAACGTTGGCAGAAGCATATGCAATCTTTTAATAGCAGTAATTATAAGTACAAGACTTCATTATCCAAGTGTTTTTGGAGTTTAAAAGAAAAGAATAAAACACCTATTGTTAAATAGAAATTAATCAAGAGAGCCTGAACATGTAACTCCCTATATGCCCCTTGCTATGTCTTATCAAAAAATTTGAAATAATTAGATTTTAAAACAAGTATGTACGTGTCTTTACCAGTGTGTGTGTACAGTCACTTGTGTGTACCTTTCATTGTGTATGTATGTTGTTTTTTTTTCGTTTTTTAAGGATCGCGAGTATATTTCCTGTCTCATCACCTTTTTGTGTGTGTATATATCTAAATACATCTGCATGTTTATGTATTATAATCTGATTGTGTATGTATTGTCGTTTGCAAGATGTCATCCTCCCCTGCCTCTGTTTATGCTTCAAATGTATCTATGTTGTCATGAAGTTCAGAGCAACATTTAATCTTAACATTTATTCCAACTTAATTTCACTAAAAACAAAATAAATAGAAAAACATGTATTTTTTTTTTCCTCAGTAATTTTATAATTTTAACCTTAATATAGATTAAATTTAAATTTTAAAGTGGGTAATTTTTAGTTTCAAATTTTATTTTATAATTTAATATTTATTAGTTAGAATAAATTCTATTTTAGTTTAACCCCAACATTAAAGCATTAAATAATTATTATAACCATAGTTCGTTGTCAAGTTTTTTGAATTCTCGTATACTTGTATTCTGATTGGTCATTTCAGCTTATGTAACAACGTTTCCCTTAGCGAGGGGTGTTTGATTGATTTGAACCTTTTAAAACCCTTTATTCTACATTCAACACCATCACTTGATAAGGCTCCAGAAGTGTTGAAACAAAATGGCTATTTTTGTAGTGATTTTATAGCATATTTGTTATAATTTTTGAATAAATAATTATACATACATACATACACACACACACACACACACATATATATATATATATATATATATATATATATATATATATATATATAAAAGCAAAAATTACCTCAACATAGTCTATTTCAAGCTGTTCTGTATGTGGCTATCATCAGCCCCCCCTACATGCTCTGTTATAATAAATATATTGCGCTCTCTGTGATCCACCTGGATTACATACCAACAGATCGATTACCTGTACTATATATATATATATATATATATATAGATTTAATCAAGTACTGAATATCAGAACAGCAAGTTATCAATCATGATAGTTCTGGCCAAAGAAGAAAGATTCGTTCTCTCTCTCTCTCTGCACCATTTCCTTTCAGGATGTGGGTGATCATGGCTTTCCACAACTTTTTTTGCTCAATGTAATTTTTGCTTTTTCTAATACTTGTTCCATCATTCATTTGCTCAAAATTGACAAATTCATTGCTTTTCCTTGCTTCTTTTACCTTTATTATGCCCTGTCTGTGTTAAATTCTCAAACCCTCTTTCCTCATGAAATATCCAAAATTATTGAGCTATATGTATTAATATTCTCATTGTCAAAAGAATACTATTTATAATCTTCATCAATTGATTGACATCTGAAACTTCTCTATTTGGATATTTTCCAGCATTCACCAGAGATTAGACATTACATTGTAATCTAGAACTTTTTTCTTTATTTCTAAGGATATTTTTGATCTCTTAATACCTTACTCAACATCTTTCATTATTCCTATGAGGTCCTCCAGGTCATTAAACTCCCACACCTACTTGATTTTTATACCTTTAATATGTAACACATTTTGAGTTGTCCATTTTGCTGTCAATCATGTATTGTGTCATTGTGCAATTAAAGGTTGGTCTTTTCCTCTTGTTTTATGGAAACCTAGCCTAAGAAGTTTTTCAGTCATCTTTCTAAAGTTGTTCCCTACACAGTGTCATCTGAATATGTAAAAAAAAAAAAACAACAATGGTAGGTCTTTTCAAATCCCCTTGTTGGAGAAGTTAAACAAATCTGGTGAAAAAATACATCCTTGTTGTAATTCTACTTTTGTTTTTCATGTATTCACTTGTTTTCTATCTGCATGTCAGACATTTGTCTCTAGTACAGGTTACAGATTATCTGAGTACTTTTTCTGTGTTGATAAATCTTTCATAACATTTCAAAGAGTTCTTCATACCATAATTTTATTAAATTTGTGTAGTCTATGAAACAAAGGTAGAGATCTTTCTGCATTTCTTTTGCTCACTAATAGCAGTGTGAACATAAAAATTATGTTTCTTGTTACAATGTTTTGAACAATGCCATATTATTCTTACTCTATTTCCAAACTAACCTAAATTATTAGTTATTGTTTGATAGTTTGCATTCATTTGCACCTGTTTTTTTGTGCTGTGAAGATTGATCTTTTTTTTTTAACAGTGAGGTTCATGCTTTACAGGAGCCAGGGGCTATTTGAGGTAGAGGGTTACATTTGGAAGCCATTTGTCTGTATAGGAGTGGGAGATAAGTTATCTCTGGCCTTGAACAGGCTAAAATTGTAGAAATTGGGGAAACATCCTGTTGAGAGTCAGTTCCACAGGACAGTGGTTCATGGGAAGAAACTACTCTAGTGGAACTTACTTCTCACTGATTGAATACAGAGGGGAATGTGGGTGGTTTGTTACTATGTAAGTGGCATGGTGTGTTTTTGTGGTGAAGGTTTGCCTCAGCAGGAACAAGGAATGTAGTTCATCTGAGCACCTTGTGGAAGTAATGGTAGAGCAGCAAGGGGCTTGCTACATCCAGCCTGTGGGAGAGAGATTGAAAGGTGGAGAATAATTTGTCACTCACAAGGACTTGGAGATGCTTTTGATCTCTATCAAGGCTGATAGAGGTTTGGGCAGCACTTGCTCAAATATGACAACAATACTACATTTTAGGCCTGATCTGACTCTTGTAAAGTTAGAGGATAGCAGGAGCAGTACAGTGAACCAACCATTTTCACCTGCATCTTTAGCAATAGATCATATGTATAAGTTCCACTTGAGGTTGGGTGTGAATTTGAGGCCCAACAGTCTTTCAAGGCATAGTGCTTCCCCAAGAGAATCTCCGTTCATCTTGATTGGTGGTAGTTCAGTGTCAGATTGGCGATGATGGAATTTCACTTGCTTGTCTTCGAGGCATTGAATGTAACAATCTAGTTTTTATCCCATTGGGTAGTTTGTGCAAGATCAGAAGAGAGATCAGTTGCCAATCTATGACCATCAAGAATTTCAGACATGTGCCTATTTATAGTCCTATCATCGGCATAGAATGATTTGAGTATATTCTTAGGCAAATCATTTATGAAGATCAAAAAGTGTTAGTCCAAGGAGTGGAGTGAGTTAAACAAATATATTAACAGAAACAGTAATATAAACAAGAGTGTTACAGCAAGAATGTTTGCTCTGTCAGAGCTGACTGCTGGAAACTTCCCTCTCTAAAAGGCAGTACCTGCTCCTATTTATAGCTGAGAGAGTCCATGCGTGCATGGGTAAATTACCATAACAGGTTTAGAGTCTGAATCAATATTTGAAATATTTTGACCTATAAATTAATTTTCACCTTGTACTATTTTCATTTCAATTGCTTTTCATTACAATTCTGTTTCTAAGGACTGTTATTCTGTAGCTGTTGTAAGAAATGCAGATCAAAAATAAAGAACAAGCCTCTAACAAAATTTAGATACATCTGTTTTTCTTCAGAAAGTCTGCCTGTATAATAACAGTGGCTTTACTACTTGGGTCATGGAATCTACCAGCTAAATTTATTCAAATAAGTTACTGAAGAACTTGAGGACGCAATAAAGACAGAACACATAGCCATAGACAGATTCACTTGCATCTTGCACAGGCCTATTTGCAAAGTGTGAATCTGTTTCCTCATACACAAATAAAATCATTTGCACAGAATTGTGTAAATAAGTAAATGTAGTGTGCACCCCTGCTTAAACATCAGTTAAAACACTCTGGCAATGGGCATGATCCTCTCTAAATGTCATTTATTATTACTTAGTAAAACTTTTCAAAGACATAAAAGAACATGGAAAATAAAATTTTGTGTTCTTTATGTCTTTCTCATTATACTTTATTTCAATCTGTTAATCCCCAAAGAATCTTGAGTTTATTTCCAAAAATAATTTGTGTAACTCAAGTTTACAGAAAATACTGAGAAAAGGCTGTCCTAGCCTTTGAGTTGTAAAATAATTTTCAAAGTAAAATGCACATCATGTATGATTTTCCTCTTTTTCTTTGACAAAAATATAGAGAAATTTAAAGGACAAAATTTGACAGTAACAACACCCCCATGTTAGAGAGAATGACGTCTGCTACCAAGTGATCATCATCATCATCATGTGATTTACAGTCTTGTGGTTCTCAACTGGTTAAAAAACAAATTGTGATTGCTTGCTTAGAAAAAGTATTTCTATGTGCTTTTTAATTATTTACTAAAACTGAACATTATCAAATACCATCCTATTAGACTAATTATCTACATAGAAGATTTTAAAATTTTAACTGAGAATAAAGAATAATTCTAAGCTACTTTTTTTTCTGAAAAGCAAGTGAAAATCATACATTCAAAGTTCAACATTTTTCCTGATACTTTCTTAATTTTGTTTCCTTTTCATCACTATCTTTTCCTTCATCTTTGCTGATTTTTATTTTCTTTATTCTTCTCTACATTCATGTTCTTCCTTTTTTGTTTTACTCCCCTTTTTGTTTATCTTTCTCCTTGCTCTTGCTGAGAAAGTTAATTTTTTGCCTCTTCCTTTGTTGAGTAGGTAACAAATTGAAATATAAATCACTTCTTTTCAGATGTCTTTGTTTTTTCCATTACCAAAACCAAATCTATATAAAATAACTGAAATGTGTTCATGTTCAAGACTTCATTTTTTGCTTTTTTTTGTGCTGTAATCACTTTTATTTCATATGATCTATTTATCAGCTTCTCTGTTGATTAGCTTAGTCAATTTTCACCCATAGATGATTTTTGTTGCAATCACGACTAACTTGGGTATTTCTGAAAAAAAAAAAAATCATACAGGAAGAGAGACTGGAAAGTGAAAATATATGTATTCTTTGATTAACTTTACTTTTAATAAAATCTAAAATGAATAATATTGAGCATTATGTCAAGACTATTTGTGTTACCAAAGTGAAATCCATTGACTTATTAAATATTATTAATTATTTAAATATAAAAGTTTGGTAGGAAATTGTTTTTTTAATTAACAAACTCTATTTTTTTAAAGGCTCCTTCATATATGCTACAAATATTAAATCAAAAAGCTCTGTTCTTTGTGAAATTGAGTCTTTGCTTACATTTATACAGAATATTTTCTCTATGCCAACAGTTCATTGATGAACTCATACAGTTTAAGCTTTGTTTAAATATCATTTCACAACCATTGGAAGAGATAGCAAAAAGACAAAATTTAATAAGAGCTACAAAGGACAGGAAATTGTGGAGAGCCATGATTGCCTACATTCTGAAGTGATACAGCACATAGAAGTAGAAGCTGGAATTAAAAATCTTTAAAGAAAATTTATGGAAAATTATTAAAATTTCAGGTTTGCTTTATGGTGTCATTCTGAAATAATTCCTATTTTATTATATTAAATGTTGTATGGCCTCAGAGGTTGAACCTTTGCCCAAATGAGCAAATGTTATAGTTGGAGCAGTAGTCTGGTAAAATGATGTGTAAGTGTGTATGAAGAAGAGGGATCATTGAAATTCTCTATACATTCACCAAAACCTGCTAAATGTTTATGGCGACCAAACAGTGAATATGAGCAGAGTTAAAGTGCAGTGTCTTTCAGCAATGGCAGCAGGGAAGTCACATTATGTGTAGCATTGCACAGCTGTCAACCCATGAAATGAAGATTGTCTGTATTAGCTCATTCACACAAATTGGTTGCCTCTGACCAGGAATCCGGGTACAGACCTGAATATCAGTTTCAATGCACTGGAAATAATGTTGGAAATATCATAGAGTTTGGACTAAATGATTACTGAAGATCGGTAAAACAGGAACAGTAAAATCATCAAATGCATGGTTGTCAGAACTTGGTGAGCCATTACAAGATGACAATTTCTTGGACCTCATAATCACTGATTATGAGACATGGTGTCACTACTATGATCAAGATTCAAAATGACATGCAAATTGCCTATCACATTCATCAGTGGCAAATATACATAGTTACTGGTGCTGTCTATGTAGAAAAATATTTTTTTGTTATTGAAAATTGTTGCTTTTTTTAATGGTGCTATTGTGTGTTCTGTAGTAGTTTCTATGGAAATAAATAGGGGACTTTACTTTCAGAGCATCCTTTGTAAGTGGGAAAACAATTCTTCTTCTTCTTCTAAATCAATTTCTTAGAAGAAAACTATAATTTTGGTTAAAAATCAACATTTTCAGCAAAATTTATATTGAAAATAGTTAATGGCATGATTAGTGATATTAGTGATGCATTAAAATACTTTTGTAATGATGGCTCATGTATTTAGCTTTTGACTTTTAACACTGAATTCTATTCTAGAATGTACAAATAATTGTTTATTTAAACATTTTTCATCTCTAATTGTTCACAAAGAAAGAATTGTTTATCATGTGAGTTCTCTTCAATAATTTTTCATTAAAGTTTTCTTCATACTGTAAAGACACTGTAAATAATGGAAAACCGATTTATTATTAACTTATGAAAACCTGTTATTTACTAAAGAACATTTTAATGAAAGAAATCAAAGGGACACATAATCTTACTTCATACCTGCTTTATCTTGTATATATTATAGCTACTGTTATAATATTTCATTGAAGATTAGTTGCTTGCTACAAAGCTCTGTAAAAAAACAATTTCAAGTTAGAAAAGATCTCAACTCTGTTTCATTTTGATTATTTCACTGGTATTATGTCATTCCTTAAGAAAAGTGAAAATTAACAGTATTAATCAGTAATTTCATCAGATGGTATTTATTACTTGTAATACATGTTGATTTTAGTTAATAGAAAACAGAATTAGTAAGCAGTCCAAATCTAAGGTGAATCTTCATTTTGCATCAAGAGCATGATGCATTAAGAAAACACAATATCCATTTCCCCCTCTATTTTTTCATATTGTTTAATATATTGGCAAAAATCTCAATATTAGTAGCAATCTATTGTTGATGCAGAAGTGTACTTAGGACAGGGATGCTTTTCTCCTTATTTTGTTGGATATTTACTTGAAAGATGATTCTTGGAAATGAGATGGGGTTTTTTCAGAATTTATGACCCATATAGTCATTATTTACTTTCTTGCTAATTATTTCTTTTTCTTTGTATGCAACTGTTTTGACCCACTGTAAGAATTACTTGGAAGATTCTATCTACACACACACACACACACACACACACACACATATATATATATATATATATATATATATAAATAGGTGAATCAAAAGTATTAAAACTAATCCTACTAATACCAAGAAACAGACACTTACCTGTGTGTGTGTAAATTATTTTCAGATAGATTGTATCTGTAAAGGAACGAAATGATTAAAAAGACAAGAGGAAAAACTATTCTTAGTCAATTCTTGGTTAGGAGTAGTTTTTCCTTTCATTTTTTTATTCATATATAATACAACAAAAATGACAAGCAAAGAGTTTGCTATTTCAAAAGAAAGTGCAAGTTTCATTGCCTTATGATCCACAAACTTTACCACTGTAGTCACAAAGTTTGAATTTTTTATTCACTATATTTCAGAAAAAATATATAATTGTTCTATCTGTGTAATTTTTGTTTTAATTCTTAACTGATGACAATTTCAGTTTCCTTCATTTTCATTTATCAGTCATTGCTAAAATAATTGCTAAATTTAGTGCTTAAATATCAACTATTTTTTCTTTCTAACATATTTCACTTTTTATACATAGAATGACTAAAGCTCAGTGTTATAGCAGCAGAAAATTCACTTGACATAAATAAGAAAAGTGTAAACTCTGTCTATATGTACCAGTTATGAGAATTAAATGCCACTGTCACTAAAGTACAATTATGATTGTAGTTTCATTTGTCCTTTCTGCCTTATTTGTTGAGTAAATGTTATGCACAATTTCAAATAGTTTTATCTTTAAACAATTTAAGTCATTATGTGTTTTTCAGGCTGATACATCCTTGCAAAATGGCCAGATGACTGGGAGATGAGTGTTTTTATCAAGCAATCATCTCTAGGTAGATTTCCAATTAAGGCTAAATACCTTCTTACCATTAGTTGACTACATACAAACACAATGATCCTTCTGAACATTTTTGTCTATCCATTTGTTAATCCATGGCATGGTTTTCAGTCACTTCCCAATGGTGCAGCTCACTGGGATAATAATCTCAGAATGATAATGTCAAAAAGTTACTACCTTGACTAACTAACCATGGTAAGATTCCAACCCAAGTCTTATAGTCAGAATGTTAACACTCTATTTGACCATGTACTCATAGACTGTTAATTTCAATCCAATATTGAAAATTTGAATAACAAACTTTTAAAGAATATGGAAACAAAAAAAGGATATTTATATTTAACATCAAGAAGCGGCAGTTGAAATTTCTAGGGCACATAATAAGGAAAGGGCGCCTCGAAAATTTGATACACATCGGGCAGATTGAAGGCAAGAAGGACAGAAAAACAATGTATAACCTACTTAGTGAGCTTGAGTAATTGGATGGCAGAAAAAGGTTTCGGAGAGATAACAAAAAGATGGAAAAATTTATTAAGAACTACAAAGGACAGGAAATTGTGGAGAGCCATGATCGCTAATGTACTGAAGGTAAATGACACATAGAAGATAGCCCAAGCATAGAACTATAACTGTAATGCTATTTTTTTTTATTGTTATATGCAAAGTGTGAAATAAAATGAGATAAGGCTTATTGTGTCTAAGTCAGTTAATATGGCTGCTGTATGTTCTAAACACTAAACCCAAAATAAAATATTAGATTTTGCTGTTCAAAAGCCAAAATAGTTTTCTTGTTTTTTTGTGATGCAAAAATCATTATGTAGATTGTGATCCTTTGATTTTTTTCTAAATTCATTCAACTGCAAAATTACTGACAATATTGAAAAAAAGAGAAATATTTATAAAAAAATTATATTCATTTTGAAGTTGGGTTAGGGAAAGAAAATTACATCCAAGTTAAAGAGAAACTTCAAAGTAAACAACCTGCATAAATAGTCAATTTTTTTTAAATTGACAAAACATTCATACAGTTATATTTTTTGTTCATTTTTCATAACTTAGTTACATAGTTTCTCCATTGATTGAAGCAATCATCAAACCAAATAATAATGGCCGCTTATTCAAATGATGCATGGAAATGTTGTTGGCACTGTTGTTGATGAAATATATAAAACAGTTTGCATCATGATGAATAAAAAGCACAAATGAATCAATATAAATTTTTAATAAGGCCAACCAAACTGCTACTATGATTCACTGTATGTGTACATGCAGTTGCATAAAACTTCTCTTTAATGACATCAAATTAGCACATTAAAATCATGCATATCTGCAACCATATTTTGCAAAGATGTCTGAAGAGACTAAAGATCATTACAAGTAGCTGCATATATTTAAACAATCAAGATATTTTATATGCAAAAAACACAATTCTATATATACTTTATTAATAAATTTGTTTTATCATCAAATCTTGTTTAGTTAAAATAGTCCCAACAATGGTCTACATTTAAGTCAGATTGATTCCTGTAAGCAAATTAAATATTGCAAAGTGTCTAGGCAAATTCAAATTTTTAAATTATCATACCATTCTTTGTATTCATTAATTTTATTTTATTCTTAGGTTTAATTTTAGTTGTGTTCACCCCTATGCAAATTAGGCTAAATGGTTATCCACGATGTTCACCTGTCTGAGAGTACAGTTAATACATTCAAGAAATTGGACTAAGTATGATAAAAAGGATATTCTGTAGCTTCTAAAATATTAAAAATAAAAAAAATGAAGTAAAAACTGTTTTGTACTATTATTGAATCTGTTTTATTTATAATATCAACTGCACTGGAAGAAATCTGTTTTTACTAAAGATTTCACTTTGTCACTTAGATAAAATGTGTAACATTCTTGCATATACTGATATATTTCCTTTTTAATTTTACAAAGCAGTTTGAATAATTTTAATATCTTTTGACCAAGCCTGATGAAGATAAATCATATTGGATCTAGGGGCATAGACCAATCCATTTTGACTTTTGTTATTTGAAAATACCAATAATTAGAAATGTGAAGATTTTATCCTCTAAGATTTTTTAAAATGTTCAAACTGCCTAATGAAATGAAATGAAAAGCATAAAAAATTTGATACATGTTCAACATATATAAGGTCATTTGATTTTCTGCATTTTCCAATTGCATTCTGGGAAAATTTCATTTTGGCTGATCTATTTTCAGCATAACAGTAGGAAATGAATAAGAATATAGAAATATAATTAAGACTTGCTTGAATCTTTGAACAATGTACTGTACAGTATAATAAATAGAAGATAAGACTAAGAAAAAGAATAGAAAGGTTACTGATATTCTTTCTTTGACATCTACCCTTTGAAAACTTTGTCTGATTGTACATATCAGTTAAAAATGTAACAAAATGGATGAATGTACTAATGAAACAAACAAAAAGACCTGTTATCCTTATTGTTCAGTCAAAAATCCTACTGTTTGAATCTTGGCCTTTGTCTACCAAAAGGTCAAAGTTTAGTGAAAATCTTTTTGCTTTTAATCAAGGAAAGTAAATCTTTGTTTGAATCTTCACTTAAAACTTCTTTAATATGCAGCAAATATTGTATATCTCAGTGAAATCAATCTGTGGACTGTTAGGCAAGCACAATAACTGTTACACCCAAGATCTGCCTGAAATAATAGAGTATCCCTTAAATATAGAATCCAAGTCCTCAAAATGTGTAAATGAAAAACAAAGCTACTTCATTTCAGATGTAAAAGTTTTTGTTTCAAAAATGGCTTTTTAGTTTTTAGAATTGTCAGGTTATAGTTAACCATAAAAAAAACACATTGAAAAGTGGAAAAGCAATTAATTTGACAACGTAACAATTCAACTCTCATTATATCCCAGTAGAATATTAGAAAATCTCATATGTTCCTCTAGCAGAAGAAAGATGAGGATATTTCTGTACTGAATCTTCATAATATGGTAATATTTCACAGGCAAATAGCCTTCTTGCTACACCTTGCCTTTCTGCCAGTGTTTGTATTACATCTCTCTTCATTTTTTCCTGGGAATTGATGTTCTGTATGAATACATGAAAATAGATTCAGAATGTTGCCAAGTTAAGAAGTATTTAAATGCTAAAGCATCTGAGAATATATTAGGAAGAAGGAGGTAGAAATACTTTGCCTTATTTATTTCATTTCAAACTAATAAATTTTGAATTTAATGCCAACCAGTTCAGATGAGAATTTATCCAGTTTTCTTCTTTTTTCTTGTAAATCGAAAGCCTTGAACACATTTTATACACAGGCTTCAGTAAGTAACCAAAGTTACAGAGAAAATAGTATTTGATGTTTAAGTAATGTATCTAGGCATCTTCATTGCTCACATGTTCAGTTCATAGCATTCTTGGTATTATGTAGAACTACATCTATCAATTCAAGTTTCTTTCTCATCTGTGAGGAAATTGTTCAGCATTCACTGCTACTTAGGGAGATATACATAGCAGTTTACCATTCTTTTCATTGTTTCTAATGAAATTTTCTTATTAATATTCTCTTAATATTATTTTTAGATTCTGGAAGGTATCTTTCACTCTTCCAATGTTTTTTCAGATTTCTGTATTGCATTTTCTACTGTTTGTTATAAATAACACTTCCAGAAGAGTTGAATAGGAAACTATAGTGATATAGAAAAATATGGGCCTCTTAGTAAACTTTGTTAAAGAAATTTTATTTTATATTTTATTATATTTTATTTTTCCTTCTTATATATTCTACAAGGGATGATAATGTGTAGTTTTGTTACTGTTGTTCTTTTATGTCTCTGACTAGCTACAAAATGAAATTTTATTTACACTGGACACCATTACAATGACTATAGAAGAAGAAAGATTAAACAAAAACTTAAATGTAATTAGTAAACTTAATATTTATTTACAACCATGAAAATGTTATCCTTCTGTATTGAAATTTATGCCTTAAAACACAAAGGTATCAAAAGTATTGTATTTTTTAATATCCCTTAAGGGTTCTTGTATGTCTTTTTTTAAACTTATGTAATACTCTATATGTATCTTTTAATGACCCTCAGTTGTCTGAAAGTATTTTAATTTCCTCTACCTTAGGTTTTAAAAGCATCATAATTAACAACTAATGATTGAACTCATCTTGGCTTTATATCATGAGACAAGTTACTACACTTAAAATAATTAAACTAGTTTGAGACAGTGCGGGCAAATATTGTTACATTTTTTCACTTCCTGAATTCTGTGAGCGACTTCATGGCTCTGAGGCAGAACTTAAAATGCTGCTTCAAAATTGTTAGAATCTCAATATTTGTATCCACTATTATAATATCTGAAACAAAATATACGGTTGAATAACATTGATAATGATATGGCATATAATAATAATTATGACAACAACATCCTGGACTCACAGATGCATATATGAAAAAAGTTTGAAGAAAGGCTAATTGGACGGCAGCCAGTCTAGGGTAAGGATAATATTTGATCTAAACATAACATACAGAAGTCAACAAGAAATATATATTTCCAAAGAAATCATGACAACTCACAGATAACAAGGAAAAATCTGAAGTGCCAAAATCGCAGAAGTCCTATTGCATAAAATGAAAAGGCAATAGATGTGATTGCAAATAATGTTTGTCTTCATTTGCTATTGTAAGTGAGTTATAACTTTAAGTAAATAATTAAAAAAAAAACAACATTTATACAGACAAAAATTCTTGTAAAATAAGAAACAGCAAGATGTAGAAACAACAAAATGAGTATTATTTATTATCTGGTTATGTGGTATTGAAGACTGAGTAAAATTGTGATTTTGGGGTCAAATGTAGGTAAAATATGGATTGGAATCCAACTCAATGAAAAGATAAAGAATAAGTAAAATGTATAGTCTTTCTCGTATGTTTTTTTTTATAGATGCAATTAACAAGTGTCCAGATAACTTAGTTGGAAAATGATAAAAAAGTGTTTGGGATTTTCTTACTTTGAATTTTTGTTGAGTGCTAAGAGACACTTGTGGCATGAAAGAAGAAAAAGAACCAAAATTTTTGTTGATGCCTGTGTTGATGGCCTGTCTGATAGCAAGTATGTTATGTGATTGTGTTTGTAGAAGAGAAAACTGGGGTTGATTTTCATTGGTTTAGAAAAAGTGAATTAATGATTGTTTTATTTTATTATCAATAAGATTTTATTTATGTATTTCTTTATGGACACAACACTGTGAATAACTTAGGCAACATTTTGCTTTTTAAGGAGTCTGTGTGACTCTGCTATTTGTGAAAGAAATATTCTAACAGTGTCGAAGATACACCTTAATTGATCCAAGTTAAAAAGATCAAATACTTTAGTAGAGGACTTTTCCCTTTGGATGAAATTTTAGACATACCTGATAACACATTCACTGATAAGACACATACTAATAACTGTTTTAAAAAACTTTTGCAATGATATGAACTCATATTTTCCTTGATATTTATCCTCTTGCTAGAAATATGAACCTAAACAATAGCAGAAAGTATTTTGAAATTGAAGTACTTTCAGTTTTTATATTATTAGATATTGACAGATTTTAGGTATCTGCTGATGCAAACAAATTGATATAAAAGAAAAATACCAATAAATCAAAACGGAATAATCAGCAATAACTTTGTTATTTGTTTTTTTCTGAAAGACTTAATTCCAAAGTAGGCTTTGAATTATTTAAAATATTTATGTATTTTTGGTAATCCAAATGGGTGTAAATTAAATCATCAAATTAAAACTTTTCCTTAAATGAAAAGAATTTATTTACTTTAAAATACTGAGACAATAGCTCCATGAATTCACTAATGAATTACTTATGAGGCTAATGTTATAAATGGTGAATAAGAGTGTTAACTTAGTCAAATAAGGGCAAATTTGAAAGAAGACATTTGTAGAATTAAAGGTGAGGCTTGTCAAGTCAGTCACCTATTGATAATGAGAAGTAGGAAGAAGGGAAAGTAATTATAAACTTTTTCAAAGTTGACACTTGAGAATATTATTCAGTAATGTCTGAAATAAGGTATATGGAGTTGAAAATTTAACAAACAAAAGAAAGCAGACCTATTATTTTACATTATTTTAAGAATCAACTCTTTTCCATTTTTATTGCTTGGAAATATTTCTTTGAAACTGATAAATAAATAATACTTGAGGGTATGCGCAAGTATGTATATGAGGAAAATAATGTAAAATTTAGTGCATGATCAAGAAGCCCATACAAAATAAATTCTCATGTTTGGACATTTGGGCAGATTTTGAGAAGTGGCTCTTGACAAGACTACCAAATATTTGCTTGATGATCACCCAGTAGATTTTTTTTTAAATTATTTCACCTCAAGCAAGGCAGGAATGCCACTAGTGTGGATGGGTTTACAGAGAGTGAAAGTGAAAGAGAAGACTGAGAATAGAGAGATTGAGAAAAGGACAAAAGGTGAATTGGATTCAAGAAAATAGAAGATGTCGATGTTGATTTAAATTTTTGAAGATTGTCATTATCAAAGAAGCAAGTAAATGGAATGGATTTTTGCCTGTGGAAGTGCTATAAAAATGAGTAAAAATTGTGGTTGCATTTAGCTATTTCAATGGGACCCAGATGCCAATCTAGTAGCATGCTTAAATTCATGTAGTCGAGGTACTAGAGGAAAAAAGCTCATCAGATCAGATGCCATGAAAATATCTGTAGAAAAGGCAGAGGGATGCTATGTCACATTAGTAACAGAGACTGAAGTTAAGATGCCTGGTTAGGATCGATTATATTACAGATCCTTTTTTGGATTTTGTCAAGAATATCAAGATGTACAGCAGGAGCAACAAACCAGATATGGTAACTGTTGAATATTGGTTAATTGCAAGTGCAGATAGACTGGTGTAGTCACTTGAAATGGAAAATACCAAGCACTGAGTGATTTAATGGAGAGATATATGGGTGAATAGAGTCCACTCATGCAAATGTGTTGGGCAGGTCCATTCTAGTAAAGTGGACTAACCCACCTGTTGTATTAGGTACTTTCCTATAAATGATGTAGATTAGCTGGCTTGCCTGCCTACAAGGAGGCAGCCATGTTAGAAGGTAAGTTATTTGACTCCTACAGTAACAGTATTCAATGCATGGATGAATGGTGAATTTGTAAATGTGCAAGATGGATTCTGACAAGAGAAATTTTCTGGCATGACACAGTGACCCAACTTTCCTTGCAGCAGATGCAGCTATTGATCTGATATAGCCACTTCACTTCATGTTAGTGGAAAATGTGAGGCCAAAAATATGCAGTGTGTTGCTCTCCTGGAGTCTGGTGTCAGCCATTCCGGTGGAAAGAAGAAAAGGTTCACTATGGTGATTAAATAAGAGCAGTTTTATTTTGGAGGCATTAAAATTTACAAGCCATTTTTTGTTCCCGTTAACCACTAATTGGAGGTTCTTTTCAAGAGCAGCTGACAGATTTACTTAGATCTGTCAGATTTGCTACTGAGGCAGGAGTAAATGCTACTGTTATCTGGTTAAATCCCTTGTTGGGAACTGTTGACATCGGGGAGATCATTGATGAAGATCAGAAATAGCGTAGGTCCCTGGATAAAGTCTTGGCAATGTTTTTAACTAATACAATTATTAAGGATTTTTTTTCTTATTTTTAACTTGATAATGGCTAATAGAATAGCAGAAAGCACCCAGATATATAGGACATTTGGACAGTTTTTGCTAACTTTATATCCAGAAAAGAAAACACTTGTATGAATAAAAGAAAAATTGAATAAAAAGCTTAAATGCAATACTTTGTCAGTCATGTTTAATGAAACGTATATATATATATATATATATATATATAGTGCTGTGCAAAAGTAAGTTAACCCCTAAGATAATATTTAAAATTTTTTTCCAGATGATCAACAAATGTTAATTAAATAATATATTCATTAAGAAAAACATTTATCAAATGAATTACAACCACTTTCAAAGATTTTTTATCAAGCTGAAATAAAAATATTAATAAAAAATTAAGATGTGCAGAAGTAAGTGAATCCTTACATTTACACTCTGTATTTTTGTTTTACATGGTTACCTGTGCAAATAATTTTTTGTGCACATGTAAAAATCAAAATGATATATGTTCATTTTTTTTAGTAAGCTGTGTATACTACAGTCAAACAATATAACTCATTGTGTATACACAAGTGTAAAGTTAGAGACTAAATTTTAAAAAATATATATGTAAAGATGAAAAGAACTTTCTGAAGTTTTAGCAAGAAACCTATAATGGTGGAGAAGGCTATGAAAAGCTATCAAAATGATTTGGAGTGCACTGTGCAAGAAATTATTTATAAATGGAAGGCCTTTGGTATGATGGCATCAAAATCAAGAAATGGCTGTCTATGAAAAATAAACAAGTAGACCTCTAATTTGTCAAGCCCAAGCAAATCCTGCTAAGACCATTGACCAGTGAGCATTGGAGAACCACAATGTTGGAATCACTGTACATAAATCTACACAGCAAAAAAATCTGAACAATCTCAATCTTCATAGCAGAATGCCTAGAAAAAGCCATTGCTTAGAAAATGGCACAAGCATGTCACCTCAACTATGCCAAAGCTTATATTAATAAGCTAGAAATATTCTGGTAAAAGGTTTTATAGAATTTTGGGGGAGGAACAATACATGGTATACCTGGTGTGCTCCTAGTATGGCTTTTGAAGAGAAGAATTTGATACCAACCATTAAACATGGCTGTGACAGCATTATGATTAAGGGGTGCTTTGCTGCAGTTGGAACAGGCAAAATAGTTCACATTGATGGCACAAATGAAGTCTGCAAGATACCAAGCAATTTTGAATGAAAGTGCCTTGTCTTAAGTTCAGCCCTGACTAAAACCCAATGTTTTAGTCA
Source organism: Acanthosepion pharaonis (assembly GCA_903632075.3). NCBI lineage: Eukaryota > Metazoa > Mollusca > Cephalopoda > Sepiida > Sepiidae > Acanthosepion > Acanthosepion pharaonis. The sequence continues at coordinate 3,059,777 of CAHIKZ030000557.1, read as the reverse complement.
GGGATGGAACTTCCTACAGAAAATGATCTGAAGCATCAAAGCAAATTCACAAAAGAATGGGTTTGTAAAAAGAAATTTCAAGTCTTGGAATGGCCTAGTCAAAGTTCTGATCTAAACCCAATTGAAAATCAGTGATTCAAGTGAAAGAAGGCAGTACATGGAAGAAATCCAATCAAAATCGAGCAATTGTGGGAGTTTTGCCAAGAAGAATGGTGAAAAATCAGCACTCGCTACTGCCAGAAACTTCTTTAAAATTATAGAAAAAGACTGGTTGACATTGTAACCTCAAAAGGAGCAGTCACCAAATATTAAATGTAAGAATTCACTTTCTTTTGCACATTTTAATTTTTAATTAATATTTTTATTCCAGCTTGATAAAAAGTTTTGAAAGTGGTTGTAATAGATTTAATAAAAATTTTTCTTAGTGAATATATAGTTTAATTAAGATTTGTTGATCGCCTGGGAAAAAACATAATTTTAAATATTATCTTAGAGATATTTTTAGTCATCTTTCATCACAATGTAATTTTCTTTATTAATAAGTCTTCTAAAAATAAAATATACTTTTTCTGAAACTATAAGGAATGTTAGCTGATTTAAAGTATAATTAATGTGAAACAAATATTACTTTAAGTTTAAAATCTCACAGAAGTGCATTTTTTATTCTGATAGTAGCTGTGTGATTAACCTTACAGTAGCTGTTTTGACATGTTGACAATCTGATGACTAGTTTAATGTTGTTCTATGAAGACTATCTGTAAAACATAATTTTTAAAATGATTTGAGCACCTTTTTATATAATTTTTAAGTACTCAGTAATCTTAAAAATTCAGGAAAATATTCTCTGTAATTGAATGTTTTATTAAATTTTAGAAATGTTTAGTTTAAATTTACTATAGTCATCACACTTATTTTCTGATTATGCCATGTATGGTTGCCCATGTTGGGCACGTTTATACATATAAAAAAGAAATTCAAAATTCTTTTTAAAATGTTTGTGTTTGATGATTTGTATTACGCTTTTTCATTTATGATTAATAAACATAGTTTTCACTTATTTACATTATTCAGACTATTGTCCTCATCTTTGTTGCCATATTTATCACAATGTTTCGGCCGTTGTACGCACCGGCCTTCTTCAGGTTGTTGGAATGACAAACTGAACCCTTTATTTCACTTGCTGGGATAGACTGTTCTAGTTCCATGTGCCATATCTAATGGATGTCAGTTATCTGTTATCTCCTGTTAATTCACCTCTCCACTGTTCTCTACTGCCTTACTAAGATATTGAACTCACACCTCTTTGGGTCCTGTCACTGGATCTAACCAACGCCTTTATCCACTGTGTAATGTGTCCTTAAGGACATCTGTGTATGAATTTCTGGGACTTATAAACTTAATGTCTTCAGCAACCATTTTTACTAGTGCTCATATTGCAATTTTTGCTGTTATCATTGCATGTTTTCTACCAGAGCTCATATTGTAATTTTTGTTGTTATTATTGCTTTTCTCTGGCACTCCTTATTACTGGTTCCCATATTGTATTCATTTCTATGCGGGGTCGACTCAGGAGATTTTTGTAGCCTAGCATATGTGCTGATTCCTTAAGTTTACGAATTTTCCAATAGTGTTCTTTGTCTATGATCTCAACAGAAGGCGGTGATCTCCCTTTTCTCTCCATATGTAGTCAGTCACACCTGATTTTTCCCATTCCCCTCATGTTACAGCTTTTTGGTGTTCTTGTAGCCTTACCTTAAGGGGGCACCTGTCTCCCCTTTATATTTCTTTCTGCAGCTACATGGGATGGCGTGCACAGAGACTTTAGTCATGTTCTTCTCTATGGGAGGGGGTCTTACTCGGGAGAGGTGTCTGTCGTCCAGCTTTTGAAGATTGTCCTGGTGTTATATGGACCACAGATCCTTTGTATTTTCTCTGATTGTATAAATCAAGTGACTTACCTGCTAACATGGCTGCCTTCTTGTCTTATTGGGAAAAGCAAGCCAGATAATTTTACCTCATTTATAGGAGAGTACCTAATACACCAGTTAGGTTGGTCCATTTTGCTGAAATAGACCTGCCCAACACATTTGCATGAGTGGTCTCTATTCACCTATATATCTCTCCATTAAATGACTCAAGTCAGCTTAACTTGGTGGCTACACCTGTCTACTTGTGTGTCAGACCACTTGCAAGCTAACCAATATTCTACACCGATAACTCCTTCACATAAGTGTACAACGGCCGAAACATTGTGATAAACATGGCAACAAAGATGAGGACATACTCTGAATAATGGAAATAGTGTACATAATACCTCATCTCAGAAATACAGACAGTTTTCACTTAATAATAATAATATCATCTAAAAGGCTGAAATTAATACAGAATTTTAGAAGATTTAAAGTTTAATAAATTTTTCTAATTAAAATTTTTAAAAAATGGAAACAGTTCTTGTAAAATTTCATTATTCATCAAAAATTTTTTCTGTAATAGTTTCTTTAATATATCTTATTTATAAAAGCAATTAAAAGCTTTCCTAATTAAATAATGACATAGTTTTTTTGCCTTTTCTATTTTACAATTCAGAGCAGATTTTCAGTAAATGGTGTTTCTGCTTTTAACTAATATAAATATAAAGAGGCTGAAAATTTAATTTTTTGAAATTTCATGAAATTAAGTGAGGCTAACAGATTTTCCCAAAAAGAAAACTTAAAAAATAATGTCATTCATTAGTGAATAAGTCCTGAAAATTACATTTAGATCCAACAATTATTTTATTTTTGCAAGAATTTCCAAAATGGTGTGTTTTTACAAAAAAAAAAAATGCTAAATTTCCTATATTAATCTTTGACCCAGCCACTGACTAAGAAAAACAAGATTTTTAACCAAAATTTTGAATGTGCTAAAAAGGATTAAAAAATTTAATAAAATAATAGAAAATACTTTGGTCTTTCCTTTTAATAATAACAAACATTTTGACGATAAAACTTTCTTTTTATCAAGTTTGGGACCTTTTTTCATTATGGTATGCTCTTTTTTAGAAAATCTTTGGTGGCACCTATATATTACACACACACACACACACACACACACACACACACACACATATATATATAGTGTGTTTCTGTGGATGTGTGTCCATTTCAATAGCCAGATAATAAAAATATATATGCAAAACACTAGGCCTTTATATTTAGCTGCCTCTATCATGGTTTTATTTCCAGACTATAAAATCTCACTATTTTTCCTGGTCAAACAACAGTGCAATGATTGATGGCACTCTGCCAACTTGTCACAATGAATTTTCTTGTATAGTTTCTGGAAGGAAAAGCTTTCTTGTGATGTTACTGGCAGCTAATGGCCAAGCTAAGGAATTCTTTTGTCATCGTCCTTGGTCTCTGCTCCCTTGAAAGAACTTAATTTTGCATAGAGCCCATTCTTTTACATTCTTGACCTCCTGACCAGTCGTCAAAGAAGACAGCAAAGTGTGGCATGTAGCTCTTCAATAGCAGTTTTTAACATTAGTGTTTCTATTATTCCTATTTGTTTTTAGTAATACTTTTTGGTAAATATCTCTCACATGGTGCTGGCTTAAAAATGTCTGCTGGATTCCAATACTGTCTCTTGAACTGGATTTTTTGCCTGTAAAGAAATATAGAAAGGGAGATCCAAAATGGAAAAAAGAAGAAAAATCAGAATATTGACATAAAATTGTTAAATAGGTAAAAGCAATTAACATAGATTCTGCAGAATGAAATTATGATGAAGTTGAGTATAATGTGATAGATATATAAAAGAACATAAGGTAACTATAAAGATGAAGAAGTTAAGCATAAAAGATGGACAGATAAGAAATAAAAGTCAGTTTTTCAATCACAAGAGAAACTGCAGCATATTGTGGCAATGAAGGGGAAAAGAAAATTTTATGTTGAAAAAGAATTTGTGTTTTACGTGCTGTCTGTCGAAAAAATAAATGGAAATCAAGATCAGGTCGACTTTAGTAGGCCTTGAAATAGGTTAAATTTTTGGTGCTTCCTTACCAGTTTTGACCAATCACAGTCAAGCTGCTTTGGGTGACAACAGATTCTTTGTTCCTCAAAGGGTGAAGAAAGTAGTCGAGAGTTATGGATACAGATTATTTTTGAATCCTTTTGATTCGCTTCCAGGCATTTTTGACTTTGGACTTGTGAGACTGATTTATGACCATTGGAATTATGACCTCAGAATTTTGATTTTTGAATTTGAATATCTCCATTGCTATTTTCTCACATATTTCAGTTTCTGAGCCAGTTTATGGTGAATATGTATTTAGATACAGAATTAATTGTTGGAACTTCTGCATCCTAAAGCAAAATTTAGAAAAATTCTTCTATCATTCTTCCCATGAACATAAATTTCTGGTCATCTACATGCTCTTTTCTTGCTTTTTTTTCTTAAAGATTTTTTTTTTTAATCATTTCATCTCAAGCAAGGCCACAAAGCTACTAAGACACAGGGGGTTACTGAGCATAAAAGAATACAAGAAAAAGAAAAATATTATTAAGGAACAAGAAAAATAGAAGTTAGGAAGACAAAAGAGGACAGTTGACATTACATTTAAGTTAAAGATCAAAGTTGACTGGAAAGTAAGACACTGGAAGAGATTTCCACAAGTAAGAAGTGTGAGAAAAGAAACTGTTAGCATAGAACTGATGGTTACATCTAGCCATTTCAGTTAGGTAGATTTCACTGGTTTGTACCTTTTAAAAATTTCTGACATTGAAAGGCTGTGTAGATAAATGGGAATGAATTTTTATTTGCACTTTTGCTTTTCAGAATTTCTATTTGCTTCAAGTGAAATAAACTCAAATTAAAAAAAAAAATGTACTTCAGTTTTTTTTTTTAATCTTTAAGAAAATTGTCTTGGACATTTATAATATTATTTTGTAAGTAGTTAGCAAGAACTTGGTAATGGCACGTTAGAGCAAAACTCATGGTGGCATAACTAGAAGATAAAATACCCAATCAATACAAAGTGTTCAATTAAAACAATAAAAATATATGATTACAGATTTAACAAATGCAATAACAGTTGTGTGTATGGTTCATTTCTTGGTAAGAAATAAACATCTTTTCTGTCTGAATTTCTGGGACGAGGAGTTATTATTACTTGCAATATTTATATTCGAACTAGTGTCCTCATCTTTGTTTTTGTTATCACAACATTTCGACCATTATACCGTCCAACCTTCATCAGGTGTATATTCATTGGGGTAACCTATAGGAAATTCTGAACTAAACTCTTTATTCTGTTCACCCATGTTGATCAATATACACCTGATGAAGGCCAGAGGATACAATGACCAAAACGTGATAACAACAAAGATGATTTGAAATATAAATAGTGTAAATAAATGTTTGTGCTAAAATAAATAGTTTTATTTTGGTAACTGGCCTACTTGATTTTAACGCACTTAGTCCTTTGTTCAGTCCTTTAGATTCTGATTGCTCCATGTTCAGCATATTTCTGCATCTTATTCTTGTTTGCAACAACCTGGATATTAGATTTAAAATGTCAGCTTTGACACAAGTTTAAATCAGAAGCACTGGTTTGTAAGCTCAGTATATAGTTTTTGTTTGAAGTAACATCCAACAATCTATACTTATATGTAAATAATTTACTTTGAATTCTCAAATAGATGTCTTTTGGTTCTTGATCAGGAAAAATTTAACTGATCAAGCAACTGCACAATACTTGCAGGATTTCACAGGCCGTTTTTCCCTTTTTTTTTGTCTGTTCTTATTGAAACATAGATATAGCTTGGAGAAACAAAACTAGATGAGGTAGAAAATACTGATATCAACAGAAAATAATTAATTTTTTTTATTGCTCAATACATCAGCTCTTCTAACTTTCTGAACACCTCTCAGTTTAATTGCAAATTATTTTTTTTTTTAACATTAACTTGGTCTTTGTTAACCTTTAATTATACAGTTGTATAAATGTTCATCAATAGACTTTTATTTTTATTTTTCTCATCACTGTTTTGAATTTTATTTGGTTTTATGGAAGTTCATCTCGACACATGAAAGGCAAATGAAGGAATGACAGTTAAAAAAATGAAGTTGATTGATATTAACATTTGCCTGAACAATATTGGTAAACTTTGGAACTTGATGCTTTGTTAGCAGATATTTAGAATTAAAGTTACCATTGTTTGTAATAATCTATTTAATACATTTATCAAAATACTTTTTTTAAAAAATTTTTTGATTATTCTTTTAATTGTCCTTTTGTTTTGTTTTTCTTTTGTAGGTAAGCCCAATGACTTGTGGTGATTCTGTGGTAATGTACAAGCATTTATATTGCAGTTAATGTAGATAAAACTAGATTTAATTAAGATAACATTATTAAATTGCTAAGGTAAATGTTTGACTGTTTTACTTCAGTCAATCAACTGAGCAAAAAAAAGTTTCAGATGAAAAAATTTTGAGTGCATGTTTTTAGTTTTTATTTCAAATTCTCACTAATTTTATCCAGCCTCAGTATGTGCATGTCAACATACATACACACACACACACACATTATTTGTTTTTTAATGCTATACAGGAGGAAATAACCTATAGTATTTTATTAAAGTACATAGATAAAATCTATATAAAATTCTTGATAAAATACAAAGGAGAATCTATAATTTTATTGGTCCTGACCTGTCATCTCGGATTCAATTCTTTTCCCACCTCCATAATGAAGTTTCCATGTTTATTTTCTATAAATACATTTGTGATAATTGTTCTGATGAACTTCCCCTTTGGTAGCTAGACTTTATGAATTTAAGCACTGTACATGATTGGTGGAAATGGTTAGATGTAACTGTAATTTCTGTGCTAAATTTCTTTTATCACACTTCTTGCTTGTGGAACTCTTCCAAATCATTGCATCAACTTGGATCTTCAAACATTTGAATGCAATATCAATCATCATGTTCTGTCTTCTTAATTTTTGTTTTTTATTGTCACCATTCCTTAATACTAGTTTTTCTCATATACTCTAACTCTCAATAAACACTTGTATCCTAGTGGCTTTATTGCTTTGCTTGGGGTGAAATGATTAAAAAAAAAAGAAAACAATGTAAAAACACTGGATGAAATCTACTAACAGAAAAAAAAAACTTTTCTTCAAAATTTCTCAAAAGGCTTTCTAATTGAAAGAGAGAAGCATCCTTTTCGGTTCTTGATCATGAAAAATGTCATTTAACCTATGTCCAACCAATTTTGAACTTAGTGTTATCCTCCTCCTTCTAAAATGGTTGCCAAACAAGGTTTTAGAGAGTCCAATCTACTCAGCTGTATAAAAATAGCAGGAGGAGAGGGAGAAGAAATGAATTCATACCCACTTCCCAACTTTCCTAATGGAATTTGTATAAAAATGAACACAATGACCTCAGTTGGAATTTGAACTATGCATGCTGATACCACTTTCCATGTCAAATGCCACCGTGCTACATGCACTATTTGAAGCAAAACGTAAATTTATCATGATCTCATTTCAAAATTTGGCTAACATCTATGTCAAATAATGAAATAAAAATTATTTTAAAAGCTGTAATTCTAGTTGGGAAATTAGGTTGTTAGAATGTTTACCTGTTTCTTCATAGTTGATCCTTATGAACTTTTCACTAACATTTCTTTTACAAGAAATACCCATGAAAATTTCATGGTTTCTGTATTTGAATTTTCTGATGAATCTCAATTCTTAAGTTAATGATTGACTAAGTTCATGACAAGTTCTATGGCAATAAAATATCCATAGAAATTTCCCTATTGCATTGTTAAATATTTGAGCTTAATAACTTTAACACAATATTACAATAATAAATATGAATGCTGGTCATTATTTTAAAAAGTGGGTAGAAATGAAAAGCTTTGAAAGTGACAACTTCTTCCATTTGAATGAAACAGACTTAAACATATGAGTGTTATCAGTTCTTTCTTTGAATGAAAACAAGTAGCACATCTGATATGTCTTTTCCAACTTTCCACACATCAAAATGGAATAGTCTGTTATTTATGAGCTATTGAAAGGACATAGAAAAGATTTGAAATTGACAACATTTTCCATTTCACTGCAACAGCTTTAAACATATTATATAGTCTCTTTTATCTTCCCCTCTTTCTTTGTTTTTCTAACTGAAACCAAACAGCATCTCTTCATATGTCTTTTCTGGCTTTCATCATCAAAATGGAATCCTCCATTATTTATAGTCAGGGTTTTCCTTATGTTACTTTCAATTGTTTTCAATAACAACTATACAGACCTTTATTATATAAAGTGCGATGGATAAATTGTCATCTAAATTACACAAAAATGAAAATAACAATGGCATCTCATTTGAACAGATATATTTACCAAAATTACACAGAAATATCTTGAAATACTAAAGAGTAGATTTATTCAATAAAGTTGCCATTGGCTTCAACCATGGCCTCCAGACGACTTCAGAATCTCCTGCAACTCTTCTGGATGGTCTCCTTGTATAAGTTGGTTAATACTGCCATAATCCTTGCCTTCAGTCCATCTTTGGTGTTACAAAGAGTTTTGTTGGTCTCTTTCTCAACTGCACCCCCACACATAATAATCAAGTGGGTTGCAGTCTGGGGAGTTAGGTGGCCAGATGTAAGGGGTGATGTAATTGCAGAAATTGTCTGACAGCCATGACTGGGTTCTCCTTGTGTGGCATGGTGCAGAGTTCTATTGCCAGACATAGGTTCTTCTAGCAGCTATCCTCTTGACCCAGGACAGCACTTTGCAAATTCTTTTTTTATCAGAACAATCAGTGTGAGTTTTCCATACCTTTGTAATCACCATTAAACTCATCCAACTCTATCCAAATCCTCTGCACTGTCCTCAGATACCCAAACACTCTAAGATGTTCATATTGGAACTTCCAGTGTGAATACCAAGCAGTACATCATGCTGTTTCCAAATTGCACCATGGTGCTCTTTTTCTCACAGATGGTAGCCAACTGACCCTGCAGTCAAGAAAATAAAAAAAAAATAATGTGCATGCACAAAATTAATAATATAAATTTATCCATCGCACCATGTACATCCATTAATGAACAGTATGGATCAGATTTAAATTAATAAGTTTTCAGTTTATTATTGCTATGACTAATAAATATAAGCAAAACCTTGGATATGTTGGTGCTGAGCATTTGTGGAAAATAAAGAATGAATTTTTGTTTATAGTTGATTCATTGCATAGTTGGCAATAAAAAGTGAAAGCAACAGCTGGAGGTCAAGAAACAATGCAGGAAGCAGAAGAAGCCATTCCAGACCTTCATTTTATATTCCACCTGCAAAAGATTTTTCCATATAAAGATAGGATTGTTAAGCTACTCTAGACACTGCTCACAGTAGACTTGAATTTCAACCAAACAAGTAACTAACATTATCTTGTGAGATAAACAGATGCTTGCTGTTCTATTGCAACTGTTAGAACAAGTAATAAAGCAAGTGGAATTGTAAAATAGGCCTTCTGAAAAAAAGGGATGCAAATTCAAGTCTTCTCAGAAACTTATTCTTTAAATAACGATAATAAAAGAAGATAAGCATTTTTTGTTTTTGCATTTTTAAAAGTGAAAACTAGTTCATTATTTCATACTTCATCACAGCACTAATTTTAATAAATTTCAGAATAGACCAGGTTCTATAGCTTTGGATGGCAACAGGTCTAGCACAGAAAGAAATGGCAACCTACTGCGGGAAAAAATCTGCCTCATCAGTCATATATCAAAAGATACATGATGACTTAAGCATGTATCATGCATGGCACATAACTGACTGACTAGCCAGTCCCTTTGTATGTCTTTTCATAATCAAAGCCATGTAATCATATGTAAGCATAAATTATGTTGTCTTGATTGGTTGCTCAGCTTTCATTCCACCACATGTAAAAACTGATATGTTGCATTGACATGTATCCGCATCAGAGCCTTTGATCAAGTCACACTGTTAAATATGTTGGAAAGAATTATTTCAAAAGTCAGTGTTTGCACTTATGTAACGATTAATGTTGTGGCTAACAGAGTTGATCATATTTGTTGTGAAAAAAATATTTGTAAAGGTATTTTAAAATAAAGTTTCAGAAGAAATAGGTAAAATTATTTTCCTTTTCATATCACTTTGAGATTTTAACATTTTTTACAAAAAGAGAAATTGACTGCTGAGTCTCAAAGGAACAAACATAGAATTTAACAAGAGAACATTTAATAATTAATTTATTGAGTCAAAGAAAAGAATGTAGATAAGGGAGTATTCATATATTCCAATGCAAAACAATAAATATGTCTGCAAATATGAAATTATCACAATTTGTTTGCAAAAATTATGTGTTCAAGTGACAAAGTTGACTGTAAAATATTTCTGGTGAATGTGCCACTTAAATACAGAGAATTTCACAGGTTATTTAAGTGATTAGCAAAAAAAACTGGTATAGAATCTAAACAAGCATGTTGTTACTTGGTTCTGGTCATCATTTGAAGTTAAGACAGCGTTATGTGTTGAACAAAAACTAAAAGTGTTGATGGTGGAGAAAATGGGAATATTTTATTTCATCAGAAACATTTTTTTGTGGAGAGAAAATTCCAAGGAATGTTCTTGAAAGTCTATGTAAAGAACGGAGGGAAGAGTTGAACTTACTCTGCTGGTTAATTAGCAAGTGAGTGAGGTGTATAATCTAAAACAAGACTGGTTACTACATGGTGCACTAAATATTAAAATTTAGTCTTATTTTGACCTTGGCCCAAATTAAAAGAGATATAGCCTCTTCTAATTTAAAACATGAATGCTCCTAGTATTTTTCTTTTTATGCATGCTTAAAAACTGAAAGGTTACTACTACTGATAGGGTTTTCTATACCTGCATGTCTGTCAAAAAGGTTTGTCTGCTACAATCATAAAAGCTAGAACATATAAGTTTATAAGTCATACTGAATAATATATATACTTTAAAAAAACATTAAAAAATTATCCCTGCTAACAATGCAGAAATAGGATTCATGAATCTGAAAAAACTGTTAAAGATTACAAGCCTGGCTACTTATATGGTAAGGTGAAAAATACTTAATCTGAGGGGATTTCATAGACTTATTATTTCCCAAATTCCTACTCCATTTTATCAGTTAACCAAAATGACCAGATTATACTACCATGTATACCAATCTTATGTAAAATCTATTCCACTAATGAATTTCTACAAATTTTGTACACAATTGCAAAACAAATATAAGAATTCCTACATTCTTTAGATGCTGCATTTTCACTGATATTACCATAAAAGAAGCAATATATATAATATTAAAATATATATTTAAACATTTATTCCTTCCTTTCCCAAATCTAAAACCTGGAATCCTCCATAAATTTCTAGCTTGCACCACTGAAATACTGTTTATGATGATCTTGGTAATATTTACAAATACACTGACTGAGTTACAATTAGTGTTATGGTCCGGTTCCTTGTACCACAGTGTTAGTCCAAGGTAGAACTAATAAAGAAGAACTCAAACACAGGTATAGAATAACACGGATATATTACAAACAGGAATATATACAAAGAAGTAGAAGTGTTAGTATGAACAATCAGGTTTAGTAGAGAGAACAATGTAGTCTCGACCAGTATCACTATTTCAATGTCTTGCAGTAATTGTCTGAACTTGACTCTGTTTCGGACTGCCTCTGACTCGACTTGAACTACTGACAATATTCAGTCACCCCCCACAAAGGGTGTCATGTGGCAAGGCCTTTTTATGTGGGCATTCCCGAGCCATTAGGGGCAATAGCCCCATTTTATAAACGGGTTCTGGGTCGGTGGGAGACTCCGCCCCCTGCCGTATTAGGCTCGGTTCAAAACTTGAACTACCAATTTGAACCCGTATAAACGGGTTCTGGGGCTCGGCCAAAAAATAGCTCCTTGAACCCGAATAAGACTCCGCCCTTCCCGCTCCGTAGCCTCCTTCGGGTTCCTCCCTCCCGTAGGAAGAGAGTTTAACCATGCAGTCGGTTCAAAACTTGAACTACTGACTCCTTACCTACTCCTGAGGCACAGTATTTATTACATATGGAATAGTCCATTATTATTATTATGGGTAAGGTCCCATAACAATTAGGTTATCACTTTGTGTAACGTCTTCCAATTATTATGTCCCACCAAGAAAATAATAAATGTTAATCCTGTAATATATATTAGATATGTAGATAGTATATTTCTCTTAGCTAAAACATAGATGAAATAAAACCCTTAAAGAAATATTTGGATATAATTCTGTTTTTGTTTTAAATCTGAATTAAACATCAATTATAAAACTTCTTCCTTGATGTCTTAAACCCTAATAGCTAAACTTTCACCACAAGTTTATATAAAATAATCAACAAATCTAAATTCTTGTCTCCTTAATTATGACAATCGGTGCACACATAAAAGATAGCTATTATTAAATATTTGATCAACAGAATCCACTTAATTTCCTTTTCTCACACACAGCAACATAAAACAAATACTAATTAACAATGGCTTTCAAAACTATATAGATGATGAACTAAAGATGAAGTTTAAAGAAAATGAATAATAAAAATAATAAAAATGCACAATCTATATAACAAAAATAATATAATGATTCTATTTTGCTGCCAGATGCATTGAAATGATAAAAATGAAATAGCCATGAAGAACATATATAGGTACACATCACTTAATGAAGGCAAGACATATAATATCAACAATCTATTATTAAAAACCATGCTTATAATATTGCTGTTACATATAGTTCAGTGCTCCTGCTATTTATCTAGAGCTCCTTGATAAAATTTAAAGAAAAATCGGCAATCTTATTGGCTCCAATCTGGCATCTTGGCTTTAGTCTCCCTCCCACCATCATGAAGTTGCCACCCTTTGCCTTTTCTATAAATACTTACATGGTAATTGTTTGAATGAGCTCTTTGCTATGTTACCTAGACCCTTTGAATTTAAGCTCAGTAGTAGACTGACAATGAGATCTCATCAATTTACAGTTGAGTTGGCTAGATGTAACCATAAATTCTATGCTTACACTCATTTCTTACTTGTGGAGGTCCCTTCTGGTGGCATGCTTTCCAGCCAACTGTAATCTACAAAAATTTGAATGCAATGTCAATTGCTATCTACTTTCCTCCTGATTACTCTTGCTCTGTTCTTGCTTCCTAACAATTGTTCCAGTTTCTAACTCTTCTACACCCAGTAACCCCTTGTGTCTCAGTGACTTTGCTGCCTTGCGTGAACTTAATTAAAAAAATAACCACCAATTAGAAAATTGTATTAAAAAAATCATCTCACTTGTACATTGGCCAAAGAACTACAATTCCTATTGACAGACATATCATTTATTAGACAGGAGTGATATAAAACTCTTACTAATATACATAGTGTACTTATTCCTATAATATACTTATTCCTCATAGACGACATGCTAATATCATACCACGTAAAAGGTAACAATAAATATTTAAAACCTGTCATAAATAAGATATGGACTATGAGACTCCTTTACGATACCGTATTTGTTTACAGTCCGTTCTTCAGATTACGACAGTCAGCCATATTCGAGAATACCAGGAGCACATGTGATATGAACCTGGCTTGTATTTTGCTGAATAAAGCTTGGATGAACTTATCTTCTGAGTCTCAGTCTTCATTCTTGACAGTTTATTCATCAAAATATCTAATAACCGCCATGTCGGAGTCTGTATCAAGTTTTGCCTATAAACCAAGAGTGTTGGTTATCGACCCGAATTCAACACATGCTGCCAGAGAATGATGGCACTGGCATACCATATTTACCAACTATTTAGATGACTACAAAAACAGAATCCCCAACAAACTACATGCATTGATTAGCTGTGTAAGTCCTACAGCTTGCGAGTTCATTGAATCCTGTGAAGATATCAAATTGGCACTAAATTGACTGGACGCAATATACATTAAAAAAACTGAAGTCTTTGCCACCTATCTACTGGCCACATCAAAGCAAAGAGAAGACGAGTCAATTGATGATTTTTTTCCAAAATCTTGAGAAATTAAGGAAAGACTTCAACTTCAAGAACAGAACAGCTAAGCAAGTTGGCAACGAAGCTGTGAGAGATGCTTTCATTTGTGTGATAACATCACCAGCAATCTGACAAAGATTACTGGAAAATAAATACTTGGATCTGCAGACGGCTCACGGACAAGTTCTAATGTTAGATTTAGCCCTGAAAAATAATGCAGCTTGCATTTTTTCCTCCAGTTCAGCCATTGCTGTCATTAACAACAGGAGACCATGTGGGGACTCGACAGACAGTAGTAGTAGTTGAAAAACAAAAATAATCAAACCACTGTTGCTGTCACATTCAAACAAAAATATAACAATTCTTATAAGAAGACTTCCACTACAGCTTTGAATAATAACTCTGGTAAAAAAGCTTGTTTTTCTGTGGTATTGTACCTTACCATAAACAATCCATTTGTTCGGCATGTGATGTAATTTGCCATTGCCAAAAAATGTGTAGGTCATCAAATATGACAACTAATCCTATGATTCATTCAGCTTCTTGTATTTCTGTAAACACTACTAACATACCAGTGGGCCTTTCCAATGCTGCTACTTTCATCATGGTTAAAAATAGGACCTTTAATACGCTAATAGATTCTTGTGATCCTGAAAATTTTATCAGCAAAAAAGTGGTAGATTTATTGTCTCTGAAAATTTTCCCTTGTGCAGAAGAATAACTATGGCCCAGAAAAGAATTAATAGTCAGTCTAATGGATTTGTAGTAGTCAATTTTAAACTGGGTCTTAACGATAAATTATATACTTCTGTTCATTTGACTATCATGAAGAACCACTGTTGTGACCTCATTCTTGGACAGGAATTTCAATCCCGACATCTTAAAGTCACGTTTGAATGTGACAGTTATTTACCAGAACTCATTGTGAAAGGCACAAGTGCTTGTCTTGCCCTGGAAGCTGCTGATATAGCTGAACCAACTTTGCTCCCAGGGATTTCAGCTAAATGTAAACCGATTGCTACTAAATCAAGATATTTTAGTAAAGAGGACTCTGATTTTATTGCTGTGGAAATTAGCAAACTTCTGGAAGATGGGATTATTGAACCCAGTATTTCGCCATGGCGTGGACAATTAGTAGTGGTTAAGGATGAAGCTAAAATACACAAAAAACGATTATGTGTGGACTACTCTCAAACCATAAATATCTACACAAAACTAAATGCTTTTCCATTACCAAGATTTTCCTATCTGGTTGCAAATCTTGCTAGGTATAAATACTCTTCAATTTTCGATAGTGCCTACCATCAAATCAACCTCAAACCATCTGAAAGGAAATATACTGCTTTTGAAGCAAATGGCCAACTTTTTCACTTTACCCCTGTCTCCCATTTGGGGTAACTAATAGTGTCCTTGCTTTCCGACGTGCTATGAATGAAATTGTAAAAGAAGAAAATCTGACTGATACATTTCCCTATCTTGATAATGTGATAATTGGGGATGAAACAGAAGAGGAACATGATAACAATGGGGAAAATGTTATGAGGGTAATGAGGAAAAGGCACTTGAACAGTAACTACATCATCCTTCGACATTGAATATCAACCAGGAAGAAACAATGTAGCTGTGGACATTTTCAGTCACACTTATTGTGCATCATTAAGTTGCCAAATCTCAGTTCTGTTGGAATTACATGAAAAATTATGCCATCCAGGTGTCTCAAGACTTATACATTTTGTGTGGTCAAGAAATCTCCCCTTTTCAACTGAAGATGTCAAGAAAACCTGTGCATCCTGCAGGATTTGTACAGAACTCAAATCCCATTTCTATCGACCAACTGAAGGTACATTACTAAAAGCCACTGGTCCGATGCAAATTGACTTTAAGGGACCCCTCCCAACAGCTTCTCGCAATCAATATTTGTTAGTCATTGTTGATGAATATTCATGATTTCCATTCTTATATTCCTGTCCAGACATGAAAACTTCCACAATCATAAAGTGCCAGGCACTCCTTTTCAGTATGACTGGAATGCCAGACTATGTACATTCAGATAGAGGCCATTCTTTTACATCACAGGAGCTAAAGGAATATTTACTTAGTAAAGGAGTTACTACCAGTAATTTGACACCCTGTCACCCACAGGGTAATGGTCAAGCTGAACGGTATGTAGGGGTTGTCTGGAAAACAATCCAATTGGCGCTTAAGTCACTCAAGCTATGAGATAAACATTGGGAGCAGGTTCTTCATTCTATGCAGTCCCTGTTATGTACTACAACAAATTGTACACCACATGAACATTTTTTTAAATTTCAGAGATGCACAACCCATGGAAACTCTCTGCCATCTTGGTTGATGAAACCGGGGCCAGTGTTGTTACGACGATTCATTCATACTACCAAGAATTACCCCTTAGTGGATCGGGTTAACCTGATTGATAGTAATCAATCATTTGCATGCGTTAGATATCCAGATGGGAGAGAATCAACTGTGTCGGTTCAAGACTTCACCTCAGATCCTGCTGGTCCCGAGACATTTTCACCCCAGCAGATGTTTCAGCAGTCCTCTAAGGAGATCCCTTCCAAACCGGCATTTGTTGAACTGCCAACCATACAAAATGAGCCTTTAATGAGCCCAGGAAGTGACACTGATAGAGAAGACCATGATTCGTCATGCAGAGAGATTGTGCAAACATTACAGAGGTCAGGTTGTGTGTCTGTGACCCCAAAAAGGTATGGTTGAGACTAAAATAAGTACTCTCTTCCAGTGGGGAGGGATGTCACAAATAAGAGATGGAATGCAACACTCCTTTATGACACTGTATTCATTTACAGCCCGGATTACGACAGTCAGGCATATTCAAGAATACCAGGAGCACATGTGATGTGAACCCTGCTTGTATTTGGACGAATAAAGCTTGGATTAACTTCTGAGTCTCAGTCTTCATTCATGACAAAACCATAGTCATAAAAATGGAAAACCTACAGTTAATAAAATATCTTTCAGCCTATAAACTAATGTATTTAATATATTCGATAATAAACACATAATCCCAATCTTCATAATACTGCAAGTGGCTTTGCATTTTAATAAGCAGCCTGATGACATCAGCACATGATTTAAAATATTCTAAATACCATAATGGAAAAAAATACATCAAAGTGTCCCTTCCAGAGTTCTGTATGAACCTTGTTAAACAGGCTCACAATGTCTGGATGGAATGGGTACAAGTATCTTTGTCCTTAGAAAGTGGTTAGCATTCTTTACTGTCAGTGGGATGACAATATCCACAATAAACCTGTTCACCAGATGACATGCCAAGCTCCAACAATAGACTATAGGCCTTAGTGAGATACTGCTCATTTGAAATTGGTTGAAACTGTATAATGTACATACATCTATAGTAGCTTAATGTAATGTTGTCAACCTTCTGTATTCATTTGAACTCCTCAGTTTTAAAGTCAAATATTTCTTTAATTTATTGTAGCCATCATTCCCAAATTCTTCTATGTGCCATGTTGACAGTCATGGCTCTCCATATTTTCCTCTACTTTGTAGCTCTTAATAATTTTTCTTATCTCTCTGAAAGTGTGTTCTACCATCCATTTACTCAAGGTAGAGTATGTGTTGTTTTCCTATGTCCCTCTTGCTTTCAACTCTGAGTATCAAATTTTCAATATTCTCAGCATCCTTCAGTAGAACTATATTTCTGTTTCAAGTCTCTTTATCTTTCAAGAGATTGTCCAACATTCACTGCCATATAGGAGAATTGATAATATGCAACAGTTCAGTACTTTTTACTTTGTTACGAACAAAATGTTCTTGTTTCTTATTATTTTACTTAGCTTTTGGAAGGCATCTTTAGTTATCTAATGTCCCTTCAGATTTCAATGTCACACATTCTATTAAAACACTTCCCAAATATTTAAATTTTTGCACTTGTTAGATTTTGGTACTTTCAATTTTTAATTTGTATGATGGGCTGTACCTTTTGCTGACAACCATGCATTCTCTCTTCTTGCAATTGATATTTAGTCCTTTCTTCTCACTTTCCATCAACCTTCTGGAGGAGTTCTTGTAGTTTCTTTTCTATGTTGACTATCAACACTGTATCATCTGCATATCTTATGTTGTTTGATTTTAGCCACCAATAATGAATTCTGGTAGGATTTCTAATTCTCTCAGAAACACCTCACTGTATAGGTTGAATAAGTCCATCAAGAAGACACATCCTTGTCTTATACCCCTTTCTATTTGTATATTTAGTGAATTCATTTTCTATCTATATGTAGTTTACTGACAGTATAGGTTCTGTGTTACTGGACAATATTTGAAGTAATTATGATTAGCTGATGCCATTTTCCTTTTCTAAGAATCATCAGAAGATCTACAAGAAATACAAAATGAGTCTCAGAATATACTTAAAAATGAAGAGATATAAAACAAGAATAATCTTCAATTGTAATGCTTTGAAAAAAGCCATAAAAATAGAAAGTGATGAATTAGGAGAGGCTCAGATATATATCTACTTAGGAAAGGTAATAACTTTGAAGAAAGAGCATAAAATTGAAATAAAATGATGGATAACAATTGGCTGAAAAGCATTTAATTGAAGTAGACATAATGAAATGCACGACACTATTCTTAAAATGTAATGTGTATAATGAATGTATTATGCCATATATAAGTGTGAAAGTTGGAAACAAAATTACCTGAAAGCAAATGGTAACATACAAATATCAATGGAAATGCTGAGAAAAAAAGACAATAACATGAATCATTTTTTATTCAATTTTTATGGATTTTAAAGGTTATTTAAAGCCAGAAAATAGTTTTTAGTTTTTAAGAATTTTTTTGCATGCAAGTGAATTTAAAGAACATAGCTGGAATTAGAACTCAGCTCTCTAATTAATAATTCCAAGCTATTATCTATTATATCATCCACATATTCAAACTTACAGTACCTGGTATTCCCGAACAACTAAAATGAAGGAATACATAGCAAAAAAAGAATGACTAATAGATGGAGCAAAAGGTTGCTTGATTGGTGTTCAATATATAGTAAATGGATCAGGAAAAGATCAAACTGGAGAGATAAGATAGTCAACTGGAAAGTCAGAGTGGAGTCTTTGTAGTCATGAAGGGAGTAAGAATGGACTTTGGACAACAGTTGACTCACAATGGCTGCTGCTGATATAAATATTATGCCTGCCATATGACTTGGGAATATCAGGTTTAGGATTATTGTTCATACTTCAGCTGTTCCATGAAAATCTAAGTAATTTTCATGGCTCTCCTCTTGTAGTGGTGAAGAAAGTTGTCCCAGTAAACTCAACTGAGAGTTAATAAACAGTTGTAATGTGTGTTTGTAGGATGTATAATAATATCTGAAACAAAAGTGAAGATGTTGAGACAATTTGGCTGGTGGCAAAACACATTTTTGATAAAGATATTCCACTTTGTCTTTGTCATCTTCACAGTTGTAATGTAAAGACTGTTTTAATAAGGGTCAGCCAGTTATGCCATGTGTGATACATGCTTAGGTGATCATGTATCTTAGTGATACATGACTGACGAGGCAGATTTTTTCCCACATTAGGTTGCCATTTCTTTCTGACCAGTTGCCATCCAAGGTTACAGAACCTGGTCTGTCCTGCTATTTACTCATAGCGGGTGTGGGGGAGAAGAGGATTCATATCTTTCCCAAGGGTATTAGCAAGTAAGTGAATGTAATGGATTCAACTGGAATTCGAACTCGGCTCTCCGATTTCTCAATCCGAACCGCTATTAGTTTTTCTGCCGTGCTTCCTATAATAAGGGTAGATATCATAAAAAGGAAACTTACATGATATATTGATCACATAAATGCAGCTATATCCTGCAAATTTTCCCAATATCATCTAGTTGATAACAATTTTATTTTGAAAACATTGCCTTTCATAATAAAAACTGACACAGGGTGTGACAAGTATTTGAGAACATGTCACACACAATAAATTGAAAATGACCTTATGCAATGTTATGTGGCATACAACAAATATAAATATTTCCATTTTTATTCATTTGTATCAAAACCATTTACACGGCAGATTTGGATCTGACCTAGGAAATGAAAAGGCATGGCATACTTGTGACACTAGCTGCCAACTAATACTCAAGGAAAGTAGTGAGCTTCTTGAAATTGGCTAGCAGTGATGAGAGATGGATCTGTGCAAATCCCACAAAGGCATTCCTGGTGAAGCATGCTGACCTAACTTTACATTTGATGGTGTTCATGAGCAACAGGTGCCATGTCAGGCCATACATCTTATCCTTGCAGGAACTCAGGATCAGTGCATAAACTGAGGTGCTGGAGATGGTGGGTTTGCCCTAGATTGAGTGGGGCCAGTCATAAATATTCTAGTATGACTGCTTACTCACTTGTGGTTCATATGACCAACTAACCAAGAATTTTCACAATCCTGTTATCACACATAACTTCCTAGTTCACCTGATTTGAATCTTTTGTGCAAAAATATCTGACATGTCATCAAGAATGAAATCAACCACTGGAGCCACAATACCAATGGCCATCATCATGGACCTTTTTTATATACTAATGTTCACTCAATACAAGGCCCAAATGCCACTCAAAGTGCAGGGTTACTGTGTGGCATTGTATGAGCATAAGAGAATAAGAAGTGCAGTTCATGAGGTAATATAGGAATGATAATGATTAACCCTAGACTTGAAAAGGTTAATATTGTAGTGATTGAGAAAACATTCTGTCGGAAGTCTGTTCTTTGGAGAAACTTTCAAAGTGGAACTTTTTACTAATGGAATATAAAGGGAATGTAAGTAATTCATTTTGGTGTAAATGTCATGGCAGGTCCCAGTTGCACGGGTTAGGGCTGGTGGAAACAAGGGATGTAACTCATAAGAGTATTTACCATAGAAATAGGAACTGAGCTGCAGGCTGCCTAGGTGTTTTTGAACTCTGTCAAGACAGGTAAGTGAGGATAAGGCAGATCCAGCCAGATATAACAACAATACTCCATTTTTGTCCTGATCTGGCTCATGTAAAGACAGAGTATAAGCAAGAGGAGTTAGATACGTACAGAAGCAGTACAAGGAACCAATCATTTTTCTTTCATTTTTAGCAATAGATCATATATATGAGTTTCACTTGAGGTCTGGTGGGCAACTTGAGTCCTAATAGACAAAGATCATCCTTGAGAGACTCCCTACCTTGATTGATAGAATGAAGGATAATCACTGGACAAGGGCATGAAGTTGGTGTTGAGACTGAGGATAGTGTTTTTGTTTTTTCTAAGTTCAACATGTGTTCATATTTTTTGAAAACATAGGGATTCTTTTTCTGTTGAATATTTTTCTTTATATTATAATTTGTTCTATATATATATATATATATATATATAGGAAAACAATATGTACATTTTATAGATCAGAACAATAACATTTCAAAATAGAAGAATAGACCATTCTTATAAACCCAACAAATCAAAATATATTATTCTTCCCACCATTTCTATCACAACTACAACTGAAAAGAATTTATCTAAACTTAACATAAAATTGTTACAACTACTTCTAAAACAATAAAAAATTAATTAATAAAAATAAATAATAAGCTGAAACTTGAAGGAGGAATTTACTCTATCACCTGTAATAATTGCCACAAGGAATATATAGGAGAAACCTTAAGGAATTTAAATAAGATTACGTGAACAGAAAAGAGATCTTTTAAAAAACAGCAAACTCATTGCAAAGTTGCTCATTGTAATGAGTCCAGTTATAATCTCAATTTAAAAAAAATTACTTTAATTAAAAGAGAAAACAATTTACTAATATGAAAATGTATAGAAATGTTTTAATCATTAGATCATCTATAGTAAATCCAGGTTCTTAAAACATTTCACCATTTTTGGCAGATCTTCTGTTAGCACAATGTGGCATATTTAATAACAAAAGTGATAAAAAAAGAAACTAAATGAAATTGTCTATATAACCAAACACACATTTTTTATAAAAATTTTAATTTAAAATTTTAGTGTCTCTTCTTTATGCACATGTGTAATCACATCAATGTAAACATCTCTTTAATTCAATGAAGTCCTAAAAAAAAAAAAAAAAAAAACATCACATGAAAAAAATTCCACTTTGTCATAGATCTTCCTAATATATATAATTTAAGACTTGCACCCAAAGTGCACACATAGTGGAATGGTTGAATATAATTATAAATACTTGAAAAAGTCTAAGCTCTTACCCCTCCAGGACTGTCAGATTCATGTGTAGGCCATTGTCAGGTGGTATATAAAGGAACTACTCATACTTTTGTGATTGGTTCCTTCCAGAACTACTTGATGATTTCCTACATATGAAACTGACAGTCACAAAGGAATGAGATCAGAATTTGCAAAGCATTTATATATATGTATCTCTGTGTTTCAGCAAATTTCCATTAAAACATCTGTACATACATATATATATATATATATATATATATATATATATATAAACTTCATTAAAAATGTCTGGCTAGGTACTGCATTTAAGCTTTATATTTAATTTTTATTGTGTTCATATGTTTTCTTTTCTGGACATAAATTATGTAAAAATTGTTCAAATGTTCATATTTGAGCAGTTTCACTTATTCTTTTAGCCATTACCAAGGATGATATTTTATTTTTAGCTGAATGTATGAGCTTTTACAGCTAAATCAATCTTTTTTTTTTCTTCCAAATACAGTCAGCACATTGTGGCCATATTCATAGTTGATGTTATTGAGTGTTTGCTTTTTCTTGTTTATTGCTAGTACTTCCATTATTTTTAGTCATTTTTTTTCTTATGTGGATGAAGCTATTATTTACAAGTATGTTGCAGATAGAGTTTGGTAGGTTTCCATGTGTGTTTAAATGAATCCTAATTGAGCTATGGCCATTGAGGTAAGCACTTGGATATTTTTTTTTAATCGTATCACCCTAAGCAGAAGAGACAGCCACATTTAACAGTTTTGACAGTGAAAGGTAGGGTGACGCCAGTCTTGTAGCATGCTTAAACTTTTGCCGTCTGGTAACTAGCGAAAGTAGTTCGTCAGAGCAGTTACCATGAAAGTATCTGTAGAAAAAACAGAGGGAGGCGATGGCATGTCTGTGAAAGAGTGACTGTAGACGAGATGCCAGATCAAGACCAACCACATTGCATATCCATTTCTGAATCTGGCCTAGGAAAGTGGGGACACCAGACCATATATGGCAGCAGTATTCCATGCAAGGGCAAATGGTTAATTTATAGATTTGAAGGATGGACTTGAATGAGAAAAACTTTTTGGTATGACACAGGTAACCAACTTTTCTTGCGGTGGATGAAGCAATTGATTCAATATAATTGTTTCATCTCAGGTCAGCGGACAGTGTGAGACCAAGCAGTTGCAAAGAGATGTTCTTGTGGAATTGAGCATCAGACATTCTAATGGGTGGCAGGGATGGTTCCCTGTGGTGAGTAATTGTTATACCTGAACATACCTATTCTATTATTAATAGACTGTCTCACACATAATAAGTAGTAGTAGTAGTAGTAGCAGTCGCCAGTTGAGCTCAGTGGAGTTGAGTGAGTCAGTTGATGTTGGACATTGAAGTATCAACCATCACAACTAGATTGCTGCATCATTAACTCTTATTTCAAGTTCCTAACGTTTTGTATGTCGGACCCTTTTAGGACCGACTTAGTGAAATACAAGCCTCCACTGTGAAAACTACTCAACAACAGTAATAGAGAGCAGTTTTGTTTTAGAGGCATTAAAGTTAACCAGCCAATTCCTGCCTCTGTCTACAACCAATTGGAGGTCCTTTTTGAGACTAACAGCCAGGTTAGTTTTGTCAGTGATACCAGACTTGCTATTGAGGCAGGAGTAAATAGTAGTGTCATCAGAATAGATGCCTACTTGGGAACTGATGACATTGGAGAGATCGTTAATGAAGATAAGGAACAGAGTAGGGCCCAGGATAGAGCCTTGGGGAACACCTGTGTTTGTGGGAAAGGAACTAGAGGAAAATCCATTAAGGACGACCTTCATTACATGGTTTGACAGGAATGATCGTATTAAGGCAAATAATCAACCTGAAATTCTGTGTCCTTTGATCTTACGAGCCACAGCACGAGCTTCTCAATTTCAGATATGGCCATAAACACATCAGCTGTAGAACAGGCAAAGTGAAAACCATATTGCTTATTAGAGAGCCAGTCATGGGATATAAGGTGATTAACCACTTTGGTGTTGAGTAAAGCTTCATAGACTTTGCCGAAGAGTGGTAGGAGACTGATAAGATGGTAGTTAGATGGGTCAGAAAGGTCTCCAGAGTTCTTAAAGACAGGTACAATAGATGAGGACTTCCAACAGGCAGGAAAACAAGATTCATTGAGGCAGTAGTTATGTAATTGGGAGAGGGCAAGAACCAGTTCGAGAGCACATTTCTTCAGGACAATGGCTGGTATCCCATTTCCAATGCTAGCCTTATGGGAGTCTAATTTTGTGATGATGCCCAATACCAATGATGGGGTTATGTGCAACTTGCTCGATAGAGCCTCAGTTCTGGGGGAAAATCGGGTGTGGGTACACCGGATGAGTTGAGCATTGAGCTGGAAGAGAATTTCTGTGCAAAGCACTCAGCCTTATCAGCTGAGGAGATCAGGACCTCAAATTGGTTGAACAAAGGAGGTATTGAAGGTTTGCTGTTGTTAAGTACACTCTTGCAGAGACACCAATAATCCTTGGAGCTGAATTTCTGAGATGCAATACATTGTTTCATTCTATCAGCAAATAATGACTTTGCTTCATTGAGGACATGCTTGCACTTGTTACGGGCTGAGACAAAGAGATGTCTGTTGCAATCTGACATGTCACTACAATATAGATGGAAGAAGTGATTTCTATGTGCAATGGTAGCTGTGCAAGCAGCAGAGAACCAAGGGGATGAGCGTGATTTAACCTTATATTTCCTAGTGAGGATGAAAGCCTTGATTCCAGTTTTTACCCAGGAAGAGACCTCGGAAACATATTCTTGAATGGGGAGCTTAAAGACCACATCCCAGGGCACATTGCAAAGGAAATCACAGAATGAGTCCCAGTCTGCTTGTTGATAACAGAAAGATGATCTGTTGGTAGGAGCTTCTTTGCTGGGGATGGAGTAGAAGGAGATGTTGACAGACACTACAGCATGATCAGAGTTGCCAAGAGGGCAGAGCTGCATGGCACAACAGGACTCGGGGATGGAGGTGAAATAGAGATCAAGAAGGGAAGCCTTACAACCCAGGTTGTTGGGGAAATGTATGGGAGAGTCTTTTCTAAGAAGAGGAAGGTAACCGGAGATCGAGAGGTCAGAGGAGGGACTGAACAATTCAAGGTTGGTGTCTCAGAGAGCCAGTATATCGGGAGTATATGAGGAACGATTCCACACTGCAGAAGTTGGTTTGAATGCCACGGACGTTATGCAAAACATTTGGACAATTTTAACACACTTTACATCCAGAAAAGAAAACATTTATATGGACATAAGAAAAATAAAGAGTTTAATCACAGTACCTTGTCAGTCATCTTTAATGAAACTTGTATAAAAGTGGGATTGCTGGCCAAATATACAATATAATATGAATATAATCTATTAATAAATTTCAAAGCATTCTTTTGACAAGCTCCTTTATTCTTCTAAAAGGAATCTTCAAAATATTTCCCATGGATTTCTATGCTGTCAAACAACCTTTCAGGTATTTGGAGTATTTCATCAACTTTTGGGGATTTTTATATTTTTATTCTTGTATTGTTTGCTTTTCATTGGTTAAGAAGTCTTAATATGCATTTGAATTGTCAAGCAACATTTATGTGTCTAATTTATGTGCATAAGTCTATTATAATTGTAATTTGTCTATACGGGATTCAGATGATTATATATATATATATATATATATATATATATATATATATATATATATATATATATATATATATGTAATGTGTGTTTAGTAGGCATTATTCATGTTTGGAGGGTGCCTGCAAGTTGATTTGGGGATGTTTTTGTTATGGAAGTAGTAGCTAAATATGCATTAGATTCTTTAAGAATGGGTTTAATAATGGTGTGTTTATAATTGGTAAAATTTTTATCAGGACACCCTGAAAGTACTTTTGATGAAAAGAATTATGTTCTTTTTTTAATTAGGGTGGCATTTATAAAATCAAAATTAATGTCAGTCTTGTTCCTGTGTAACTAATAAAAATCCAAAAACACAAAAATAAAAGTCCATTCAGATCAACTATAGTTGGGATCATTGAGTCAATATGAACATTCCTTTCTTTAGCTGTATAGTTATGTGCTATACAAGGGCTACATACAATTTTGAATTTAGAGTTACTTTCTCCTAGACCATTTGCCACCCAAGGCTATAGAAAATAAAAATCCCTCTGACAAATTATCTGTTGAAGCTTTAATAGTTGCAAAACATGTTAGATTTGTAAGCATTTTCTATTTGCTTTATACCATATCATTCCATCAGATTTTGATACATATTTCATCTGTATTCATTTCCCATATATATATATATATATATATATATATATATATATATATATATATATAGTGAAAAATGTATGACAAAGTGGAAAAAGTTTTCCTGTGATGCTTTTCATTCATTAGAACTTCATCAGAATAAATTTGTTATGTTGGTGCAACTACACTTGTGCATGTTGGGAATTTAAACTTTTTTTTTTTTAAATCTAGCCAATTTCATTTTTTCTTTTCTTTTTTTTTCTATCACTTTTGTTAATAGATATCCCACACTGTGATAATAGAAGTTTTCCCAGGAGCGGTGAAATGTAACAGTGAAGGCACAAATTTTCTGTAAATGAGCTTGTGATCAAGGCACTCTCTAGACATTATGGTCATAGGGAATTGTTTTCTTCTTTGATCAGATTAGCATTTTTTGATGCAAAAATTATTGTCAGTCTCATAATGGTGGACAACCATTTAAATTCCCCAGAATCCCCCTTACTCATGTGCATGTGTAATCACACCAACACAACAAATTTAGTTCGATTAAGTCTTAATGGACGAAATGTGTCACAAGAAAACTTTTTCCACTTTGTCATACATTTTTCCTCAGTATTCTTCTTGATATATGAAAATATATATCATTATCTCATATAGATATCTGTATGTATGTATGTACAAAAAAATAAAATGGATCTAAATTTAAACCTTATGACATACCTAACTGATCTAATGGAATAACCTGTCACCCCCATGAGTATATAGGTAGTAACTACCTATAAGTATCGGTAAGTCAATGGATTATGGAGATTCTCTGGGATCTGTTGAGTATGACCCAGACTTACATGAGAACTATTGACCTTCCAATAGTAGCGCTCACTACTGGATTGACTTGTGACAGCCTTGTGCATAACTTATTTATCCACCATGTTGTTCAAGTATATATTCCTATTAGCATGGAATATGACACTAACTAAACTCTAGCCTGTTAAGATTTTAAAATTTGAATTTATTAGCATTTGTTTGCTTAGAAAGAGTATAAATATGGTAACTGATAATACATTCAGTATATTTATCAAACATCTTTTCCTGATGAGCATTTCAATGTAAAAATCTTGAGTCAGCTAACCAGATAAATCACTTGATCTTTCCTTGATTTATTGAAAATTTCTTACAGCATACATGTACAAGCAATGAAGAAATGAATAAACAGGAATAAACACTTTGATGATTTCCCTAACATTTTGCAAGAGGTGATGATGAGAACTTGTGAATCAAACTAATAGTTATATGAAAGTCATGTAGACACATAGAGAGATACATATTGAAATATATTTATATTCTGAATGAAAGTTAATGCATGAATGTCTGCATTATACTTGAGAATGCAGAAATGTGTATTCACCTAAAAATATATTATTTGTGAATCTCCATATGTGTCTGTATGATTTAAGAGATTTGAAAAATATTTTTGCTTGGCAAAGATCATAGAATAAATCTTTTCTGACAGAGAAATGGTGAAAAAACGTTCAGCTGATTCTGACAAACATGTGAAATGATGTAAAAGCTAATTTTGTCTGTCTTCACACCAACATCAATATGGAAGCACACAATGAAGATTTTAAGTTAACACTACTTGAGTGACAAAAGCAATGGCTACAAAATGGTGAAAACAACATCTGGCTTTGGTCAGACTCTAGTGGTGGTTGTATCACCCCAGAAGAATCTTGAGCCTGTTCTAATCATTGAAGTCCATCATCTATCATTTGGCCAAGCTGAATATGCCAAAAGATTTTTTCCTTCAATCAATATATATTCTATTTATAAACTGCTGAATTTCACTTTTCTACACTTAGATAGGATTTAAGATTTTATTATCAAGTAAATGTTTTCACAATAAAATGAGTATTAGCTTATGATGGAAAATAGAATATAATTATATTTCGGTCCTCATTAAAAATACTGATAATGTGTTTTGACAGTGTCAGGTCTTATTATGCAAACACACTCTGTACCAATTTTTTATTCATAAATAAATTTGAAAAATACAGACCATATACCCAAATTTATTATTACTTGGTTGTATTATTTGTTAATATAGTTTTGAGATTCTATAACCTTCATCAGTCTTTCAGCCACTGACTTACATTTTGTACTAAAAAATTTGAGAAATCAATTTTCATATACTTCTTCACTTACACATATTACTTTGGGATATTTACTTGAAGGTTGCATTTGGCTTACTTTCATGTCATTAATGTTCTTAATAGTCTGAATTTTTCTGTGTTTACGTTTACAGCACTAGCTTCTTCAAAAATTTTCTTGTTGGTTAATCCACCTTTCTTGTTTAATGCCTTTGTCATAAGATATCTTTTTGTAATATTCTTAAAGCCTGTTTTTTCTTCTGACTTTACTAATGCTATCATTCGCATTTTTTTAATTGTTCTATGGTCTCTGTTCAAATTTTTCACAATTTTCAAAATTAGATTCTTATCATTCAATAACATGGTAATAGGTTATTTCATTTTTGTGATTATATCTTTATCACCCTCAAAAAATTTTTTATATCTGAAATTTAAAAAATGATAATAACTTTGTTATTACATATATCTATTTACAATATAAAGGGAAAACCTATAGTAGCATAATAAAATCTAATAATTTTACATAATATCAAAATATTTCTACTAAAAACAAATATTGTGGGCTGAAATTCATGTTATCTCTATCTATAAAAGGCAGGATGTGTGTGTGTGTGTGTGTGTGTGTGTGTAACAATGCATTGCCACAATTTTCGACAGATTTGCAACAAAATTTACATGCACATGCTCCAAGTTAGTGGGAAGGCCAAGACCAACTTTGCACTTCCCAACTCCTATCGATAGTGGAAATAATCAATTTTTTCATGCTTCTACAGCAATTTTCATGTAGTTTGCGGCCATTTTGTACTAGCCAGAGTGAGAGCCTATAGCTGCCTGCCACGAATAGGTGAGAAGATTCAAAAATTGATAGCTGCATTCATTACAAGTGGAAAAAATTTAAATCTGCATGGCACTTTACTCTAATTGGCTCACTTGCTTGCTTCTGATTCCGCAGAACTGGGTTGGTGTGAAAAAGTATTTGTTGTTAACATTCTTTTTTCATTCGGTTTTTCCCATTACGAGTCCTTTTTTAAAGCTGATCATTTTGGGTTCATTTTGTTTAGTTCTTTTTTTCATAACAGATTTAATGTTTAGTATAGAGCTTAGGAAAAAATTGTAGTGTGAGATAAGCAAGAAGTAAGGCATGGAGCAACATCAGCACGGCAAAGGGCACTCCTTTAAAGGTAAGGAAGGGCAAAAATATTTTAAATCGAGTGATAGCGATTGCTGTATGAGTCGTACGATTTTTGAATCAAACACAGGCAACGCCGGGCCATGCTGCTAGTACTTATATAAATATAGTATAGCTTGAAAATTCTACCAGCATCATTTGGTTAATAGCAGTTTTATTGTAAAACTATTGACTTACATAATCAAATTTGATCAAGTGTATGCCAGTGCATTCTTTATATGTTGGCTTTTACTTATTGCTGATTACTTCCCTTTTGCTAAAATCTAACGAGGACATTGAATAAAGTCAGAATTGATAGATTTTAAAAATCAAGATAGATCTTGTCAGTCATGAAAAACAAATTCAGCTTGTCTGTTCTTGTTTAATAAAGGTGTCAATAAAAGAAGTAATGTTTTGAAAATACCAAAAGTTGAAATCTATAAGTATAAACTACAATGGTTGACAGAGTGGAACACAAAGCAAACTAATGGTTCTGGCAGGAGAAAACAAAAGGTGAACACTGATCATTTCATACCACATCCCAAACAAATCTCTTAATAGAAAACAGTGTTTTGGTTTTGCCTCCAGAGACCAGTGTACTGATGGGGGTTGGGGTATGATATATATTCATAGATGGGATAAAAATAATCTTGAGCTAAGTTTTCTAAGAAATAGGAGTCTAATATTTCCGAAACAGAAACTATGATCTAGAAATGAGATAAAAGCAGTGATGGCATCTACCATGAATACATCATAAAATTCAGGATATGGAATTAATAAATAATATTCAAATACCTCAGTAGATCAGTTATAACGAGTTTAGTATAGGAAGCGATGAAATTGAACATAAATAAACTAGGGGTAGTTTTTTCCACCACTTCAAGACACTACAAAGCCAAAATATTAACCTAGAAGATTAAATATTCTCATCAGATGTAGACTCATATGGATGTCATGCATAGCATCCAATTCATTCATAAATGTCTAAACTGTCAGCTGTATACAACCATTTTCTCAGATCAATGATTAAAAATGATTTTGAGCATGTGATCCCTGCAATTTTTAGAGATCATTCTCTATTGAATCTCTTGGACTGCTGCTACAGAATGACAAAGAACTTTGAAAAAAACAGAAACCATATCACTTGAATATTTTGAACAGCAGCAAAATTAGAGTATATGCAACTCAAAGAGAAAATAATGACAAAAGATTTTGTCTTTCTCTACTACTTCAGACAAAAGGTTAGGAAGGAAGTCCCTATCAATACTAATAATAACAGTTAATGAACTTAAGAAAGCATTTACAATAAAGGTGAACTTATAATCAAGTGGCTCACTGATTCTGTGTGTTATGACAGTTAAGATACGAGCAGTGAACCATAAAGAGTGAAATTCATACTGCTTGTCACTCATGAGGCCATTTCTGTTCAGGTGGTCAACAGCCATCTTGTTGATGATAGCCTCAAAGAATTTGCTGATGACACTAAGGAGGCTGATGGATCAATATTGAGAGGTGGGGATGAGCACTTCCTTACATTTTTGAAGACAGAGCAGACAGCTGACATATTCCAAAGATGTGGGTATCCCTTCCCTTTCAGACAGGAGCTAAACAGCTTTACCAAGATTGGAAATAACTCTGGGCTGAGTTGCTTGAGAACAACCAGGATTTTATCTAGACCAGTAGCATCTTGCATTAAATTTCTCATGATCCTTTTTGATTAATTTATTTATACCATTTTTATTTTACAAAGAAAAAACACATTGGCACAGATTATAGAACTTTGTGTTTTGGGTAAAATATTTGTTGTAACAAAAGGAGTTTGCAAAACAGGTTCATGTAAGTTTAATGAAGCGATCATGCAAATGAATATATATTGAAAGCAGCAACAGGGAGAATGATAGTTCAGATTAATCATCAAGCCATATATATATATATATATATATATATATATATATATATATATATATATATATATATATATATATATATAGATAAGCAAGGTCTAATCAAAAGTATCAGGACTGGCGCTATAAAAAGAAAACTACAACACATGTCAATTCAGCATTTATTTCCCTTTGAAGTAGTTGCCTTCCTGAAGTCACACACTTTATTTGGTGTGATTTTCATTGATAGAAGCATTCCTGGAACTTCTTTTTTGAGATAGCAAGCGGCTGCCTTGTCACATTCTCTTGGATTTCCTCAACATCCTGAAATTTTGATACTTTCAAGTGGAATTTGATTTTTGGAAAGAGGAAAATGTCACAACGACCGGGACCTGGGAAATATGGTATGTGTTGGGCCTGTGGAACATTGTGCTTGGCCAAAAACTGGTGCAGAAGCCATAGTCACTGATGTAATCTCTGTGGTGTGATGAGACAACCATACTCTACTTTCCTTCCAAACATTCCTATAAACAATGGAAGTGAGCGAGAATGTTATAACTTAGTGTGTATGTGCGCCAGAATTCAAAGTCAGTTTGTGCCAAGCAAGAGCAATTTTTCAGAAAGCAGCTTTTTACTCATATTCATGTAATTAACATATTAATCTTGAGTCAATTTTTGCATGAAATTTGCAGACGTGTTTTCAAAGCTTATTATTTTAAAATTACCCTCACATTTTTTAAATCAAAATAATCGTTTGCTATGAAATGAATGAGACATATCTCATTTATTATTGAAGTTAATGTTTTTTTCACTATAAAATTAGTATGAATCTGTAGCAGGAAACAGTTTCTTCTGTAACACAGACACTGGAATCATCCTCACAAGGGACTCTGGTTTAGCACACACAACTCACTGATCTAAACTGTGCTGAATGCAAAAACTTACTGCCATCCCAACAAACACTTGCTTCTTTTATTTGTTTTGCCAAGGCAGAAAATTAGCATCTTGTGCATGCTGCCAGCCTCAGTTAGGCTCACTGATGCATGTACTGTGTCATTCCAGCACCAATGCTTGTACAGTTTGCCTTGCTCACAATTTGCTTGTCTTATGTGCAAATTTAGGTTATGCCATTCTTTTAAACCTACCGGGTTATTCTCCATCACAGAATCAGTTGATGCAATAATATTAAACACATGCTGGATTTATGTGGTTTGTTGAAAAATGTAAGTACAATTTCAAAAGTTCACAAAATACCAAAGGAAAAAAATAATCATCTTGTCTTTGGATTGAATATCAATTATAGGTTGTATTATAAACTGAATATGTTTAGATTTTTTTAAATCAATTCACCCCAAGCAAGGTGATAATGTCACTAAGATTCAAAAAGATACTGGGAATGAAAGAGAAAACTTTAGAAGGAACTGGAAACCCAATCCTAAACAGGAAATAGGATAAACCTCTGCTCCTGTTACATTTCCAAGGGTATTTGTTTAAAAGCAATCACAAAACCCTCAGCTGAAAGTAAAACTTGGCATAACAACTCTACTTTCTGCACCAATAACCACTATGCTATGTGTACATTTGTTTGATAAAATATTTCATACAGTAACTAGGTCTTGGAAATAATGTCTCTGCTAACATTTCCCTGAAAAAGAATAAAAACAAGAAATAAAGGAAGAGCTACACTTTCAGTTCTTGAATTATTTACATAGATTTAAAACTGCATTTATTTGATGAACTTAGCTGAAACAGAAATAATTGCGATTAATAACACTGAAATTAATTCACTATTGTCTGTCTCTTTTCTTCAGGAATTTTTAGTATAGTTAGGAATATTGTTTTAATTTTTCAATAAGAGTAAAAGATACTTTGGGAACTAAACATTTTACACTAAACAAGTAAAAATAAAAGATGGTTTAAAAACAAATTTAAAGCTAAAAATGAATGATAAAAGCAAACAAAAGTAAACTGCCTTGCATAATAATTTGTTTCTAATACAGATGTAAGTGAATTCTTAATTTGATTTTTCTGAATTCAGTTTACTATTTAAAACACAATTTCTTGGGAATATGTAAGATGAGAAACTATAAAAAAAATTAAGCAAAACCTATTGGTAGATTTTTACGTGTCATAAATTTCAAATTGCAAAACAGTGTGAATGATGTTCAGGAAGCAAACATTTTTTCTTCACTTCATCTCAAAAATTACATTTTGCTGTTTTCACCAAGAAAGTGACATCTGAAACTTCTTTTAGTATGTCACATTAACTGAAGAACAAAATGGACATGTTGCTTAGCAACCATTCATTATACCATCTCATTCTGGTAAATGTAAAAGCAAAAAAGGGATTATCTCTAAATCAAAGGTTGAAATTTACCTGTATGCAGTCACTGATGGATGAAGTCACTAGATTGTCATATTTTAATAGAATATCTACCAAGTAGCATGTCAGCTTGTATGTATCATTATCCTATACCTTGACTGATTGAAATATTACTTTCAGAAAACACTATGGA
This sequence comes from Acanthosepion pharaonis, assembly GCA_903632075.3. Taxonomy (NCBI): domain Eukaryota; kingdom Metazoa; phylum Mollusca; class Cephalopoda; order Sepiida; family Sepiidae; genus Acanthosepion; species Acanthosepion pharaonis. Next base: position 3,025,463 of record CAHIKZ030000557.1, on the reverse strand, counting down.
AAGGAATTATAAAAAGTAAAATAAGTACCTACTAAGTTAAAACTCAAGGAACAAGGACTGGTAGCCATTCAAGCCTCCTAATAGTGGGTGATATTATTTGCTGCTTACAGTAGGTAGGCATCTATTTATCTCATAAGATAATGGGAGTACCCTCTTTGGTAAAAATTCAGTCCTTTTGTAAGCAGTTCAATCTTTGTATGGCAGGCTCTTCTGCAAGTATGGCAGATGAAGCTGGAATGTAGAGGGTCTGAGATTGCTCTGTTGACCTTGTCTTCTAACCTCCAACTGTTTTTGCTTTTTCTCAGCCCTCATGATTCCTTTTTGAACACAATTTGCTTACAAGTGTGACATTCTTCTTCTATGTACTGTGTCTTTTCAGGACATTGGTGATCATGGCTCTCCACAATTTCATGTCCTTTGTAGCTCTTAAAAAATTGTCTTTTCATTATTGTTCCTCAACCTTGCTCCATTATTCATTTAAACGTGTTAGGTAGGTTATGCATTGTTTTCCTATATACCTCTCACCGTTAATATGTCCTGTGAGTATCAAATTTTCCAAGCTCTCTTTCCTCATTATGTGCCCTAGAAATTCTATCTCTTCCTGATGTTAAGTATAAGTGTCTTTTTTACTTCCATTTTCTCTTGTGCTCACATGTTTAGTATTCTCAGCATCCTTCTGTAGAATATCTCTGTTGTTTCAAGTCTTTTCATGTGCATGGAGATCGTCCAGCATTCACTGCTGTATAGAACTGATATTATGGAACAGTTCATTATGCTTTTCTTATTTCTAATGAAATTTTCCTGTTTGTTAACACTTCGCTTAGCTTTTGGAAGGTATCTTTCGCTATGCCAATGTACCTTCAGATTTCAGAGTTGCACATTCGATCATCTGTTAAAACACTTCAAAGATAATTAAATTGTTGTACTTTTTGGATTTTGGTATCTCCAATTTTATACTTGCATGTTGGGCTGTTCCTTTCACTAACAACCATCACCACTGATTGGCATATGAGACTAGGAAAAATTAGTAACTTTTAAATTTTAAATTCAAGTTTCTGATTATCAGCTATGAAACTTCTTGGCTGTGATGAAAAATTAAAGGGTGAATAGGCATATTTTGCTCTCACTATTAACTCGAGAAAGTGTGACATTATTAACTGAAAAGTTGCTGAATCTCAAGATATTTGACTTTAGAATTTATATTTATCTGGTAACTGATCATCAGATAATATCGGACCCAGAATGAAATGCTTTTGCTATATATCAGAAAATATCTGGATCACAAAAGAGATTAGTCATATTAAAGTTCAAAGATATTTTCTTGAGCTCAGACTGGATTACCCTAGGGACTTCGGTTAACTTGGAGAGTATATTTTCTCCAAAAAATAAAATAACTTTAAACTTAAAATAGATATGTGTAGGATTTATGAGTAATGAATAACTTTTTTTTGGTAATGTTCAAATGATACTTATTTGTATATATCCTAGAAAAAAATCTGAAGGAGTTATATAAAAGATAATTAACTCCCATGTTACTCATAGAAAACTCATTGAATTGCATTTAAATTATTATAGGTGGGCTACTGACTTTTTAAAGTATAAGATCTTGAAGTTCAAAGTTTAGATTAAAAGCTTTGTTTCCTATTATGTGTGAATGTTTGTGATAATTTTGTTATTCATTCTTAACACTTTTAAGAAAATGTAATTTAGCTTGTTGATTTCAATCTGTTTAAAAATGGCTACAAAACACTCACCATCTCCAAATTATAGACAGAAGCACAAAATGCATGCTGAGAATTTTTCCTAGACAATAAAATAGGTCAATTCTTGGTTTCATCTGTCTCAGTCCTGGTCTGTCTTGTTTTGAAGTCAGAATGCTATATTCATTTGTCCAAACTTGTTTTTGTATGTCAACCCCAATTCTTAGTTTATGAAGTTTTTACCATATTAGTGTTGCTTTGCCTTATTACTGTTAATTTGCCTTATATATATTGTTTGCTTGCTTTATATTATTTTTTGCCCAGTTCTTTTCTTTTTCTTGTTATTACAAACATTGTCAATTCTGTTTGTTGGACTGTTTATATTTTGCATTTAACCATGGCTACTCACTCCACACACCTAAATAGATAAACCATAGTTGTTGTGTACAACTTGAGTATAATATGACCCCATGTTTCTGAAACTAAAAACAGGAAATAAATTACATCCTTAACTATAATATGACCCTGTAATATCGCCATCCCTATATAATTATTTTTTTAAAGTTGTGACATATAACATATATAATATTTTGTGATTTAAAATTACAAGAACTAGTGAATACACTATTTATATATTGATATAATTATATTAAGGTATCTATTTTGTATTGTTTTATTTTTCTCAAATCATTTGAAGTATTCATACTAGATATTTTGTGTCAACAAATGGGGGCATGTTAAACAACAATCTCATTTTCGGACCATTTTTCAAGTAGACAAAAACCCAAAAAAGTACATAATTTATACAATAGTTAGGCCTTTGTTATAACATTAATGTTATTAAAACATGGCAGCTCTTGTGTATTCCCTTTATTAATTTTTTAATCAATTTCTGTAAATTTCCTGTCTTTGACATAAAAGACATTCAATTACACTGATTTCCAAAGAACAAATATGGCCGACATATCAAATACCCTTTATAAACAATTGTTATCAGCACCTGCCTACTTTATATTTTATTATCTATTATACTGAGTCTATTTGCAATCTTTTTGTTTCAAATAAGAGTGTTTTTTTATGCTGAGTAATAGTTTATGAAAATTTCTGTGTATAATACAACCCTACTTTTCTGGATTTAATTTTCATTCAGAATTTCACATATTATGCACAAGGAAAAAAAAATGGTGATTTCTTTTGAATTTTTCTTTTCATCTGGCTTGACAGACCTGAACATTTCTTAGTTCTAACAATTTTTACAACTGCAGACAATGAACAGTAGTTCTATTTGATATTTAAGCAAAGGGCATATCATTTATTTGATAAAGCATCTTTAGCTGGCCATAAATGAAAGTTATTCTAATGTATACATGACATATGCTGCATTTTAGTATTTTTATTTCTCTTTCAGACATATCGAGAACATTAACTTGGCAGCTTTCAATCTGACACAGAAAATGAAAAAGCATGCTGTGTTCATGGAACTAGCTGCCAACTACAGCCAGCCTCTTGAAAGTGACCAGGTGAACAGGATGACCTTGTGCTGACACCATGGTGATATCCATGGTCATGTGCATCAAGCTCACATCATCTGTGATGGTTTTTGGAGATCAGCAGTGAGGGTCATATCATGCTATCCTACTTCTTTCCTCATGATCAATGCCCCCCACCTATATCAAGGTGTTGGATAGGGTGGTCAAGCTCTAGATTTCAAGTGGGGACTGGTTTTATGTGTTCAAGTATGTCTTTGCTCCCTTTCACTTTGATCAAAAGACTTAGGAGTTGCTGGCAAAGAATTTTCACAATCATATCATTTACAATATGTATCCTCTTTGCTTTCCTGATTTGAATCTCCTAGATTATTATGTCTTGGGCATTGTTGATAGGGAGATCAATTAGATGCCCCACAATTCCGAGGATTCATTAAAGCTGTCATCATGGATGTAATTGCAAACATGAATCGAGAACCATTTGATGATGTTTCTGTGGGTCCTGTTCTAGGATCAACATTTAACAACTTCTACATGGCTAGCCTAAAAAATAACGTACTTAATTCCACAAAAAACCCTCTATTTACCTAAGATATGTAGATGACATTCTCATTTTAGTCAAAGACATAAACGAAATACATGAACTACACAAAAAAACTTTCAAAAAACTCTTTACTTAAGTTCACATATGAAATTAACAATGACAATAAAATCTCTTTTCTTGATGTATTGATAGAGACTAATAACAATACATTTATTATTTCCCCACATAAAAAACCAACTAGCCATACACGTGCACTCTCAACTATAAAAGTGAATGCCCTAACTATTACAAAATAGCTATTATAAAAAAGTTAATAAACTGTGCAAAAGCAAACTCTCCAACAAGGAAGATTTTCTATACTGAATTAAAAAAAAAAATTAAACAAGACCTCATTGATAATGTCTTTCCCAATTTTTTGCCCTCAAGTTCTTCTCTTGTTGCGATTATATCCTTCTGGTAAACAACCATCACCTTTAATCTTTCACTTATCACTTTTTGGGGGATTCTCTATATTTTGGCAGATAATCAAATTCATAAAACTTCCAATAAGTAATACATGCATACATACATACATACATACATACATACATACATATATATATATATATATATATATATACATACATACATACATGAGAGAGAATAAAAGGGTACTTAAGTTTCATGCTCTTGGGATCTTCAGATGACCAGAGTACTTGAAGATCATGAGTGCATGAAACTTAAGTAGCAACTTGAGCTGTGCCTCATTGATGCTGTGAAGTGTTTTTTGCTTAATCTGAATAGCCTAGGCATTGACCACTGTTATTTAGTTTTAAGGTAGGTGTTTGTGTTTTGTTTTGTTTTTTTAGATTTTTTTCTTGTGTAAGGCTTTTCTGGTTTTGTTAGTATTCTCCTCATTTTTTTTAGATCATTTGTCATTTATTTGGTACCTAATTCCTCAGTTAAATAATTAAATTTACAGAATTTATAGTGCATTATGTAACCCAAAGAAGAAGAATTCCTCTAAATTTTGTGTTCCCTTCACTGCCTGTAGTGTTGTCCTATCAAAAATTCATCAAAATACGCAAATACTCACAAATATTCTCTCATCAGATCTTATGAGTTTAATATAGGTACCTCCATGAGATCGCTAAAAAAAAGGGCATAGCATGAAGAAAAAGATGCCAAACTTGACAAAAACAAAATTTTATCGTCTAAATGTTTTTGTTATTATTAAGAGGAAAGATGAAAGAATTTTGGGGGTATTTTTTACATTTTTTAATCGTTCCTAGCACATTCCAAATTTTCGTTAAAAATCTTGTTTTTTTTGAGTCAGCAAAATTGACCATTTTTTTTCCATTTTATAAAAAAAACTGGAAATCTCACTTTGAAATTCTTTTAAATATCAATTATCATTTTTTCAAAACTTATTTTAAGAAAATCAGAAATTATAATGTTTATTTAAAATATTTTGAACCAAGCTTAACTTAGCTTCTGCGCCAAAAAGATGTAATTTGAAAATAAAACAAAGCAGGTCATAATGACATATTGACGGATTCCGTGAGGATAATTTGTTCTATGGAAATAGAAAAGTGAAATAATTTACATTTAAGTGAACAAATTATTTACCTCATTATTATTAAGGAAAACTTTTAGTGCTCTAATTTTTTTTTTGTACTTAGCTTTCACCTTTACATTTATGATGCTTTATGGAAAATATATTATAAAGAAATTAAAATAAGACTGTTAAGAGTGAGATTAAATTTCATATTTCATAAGAAATGTATCTAATTAATTTATAGGTACCTTTCTTATGAAATTTTATCAGAAGTGTACATAAAATACTATAATTTTATGTACATTTATTACATTTTACTGTGTTATTTGTATTTCCATTCATTTTATTATTAATTTTGATATTTCATTTATAGAAAAATGTCATAACTGAGATTAATATAAAAATAAGATCGTATAAATTTCATAAGATGATACTGATACTTGTAGGTACCCTTCTCAGTTGAAATTGAAAAATCAAATTAACTTCTCCACACGTTTCGTAAAAGTAAAGGTCTTAACATCGGAGAACAATGCTTAACTCAAATAATGCAACTTAATTGTATTCTGGTTGGTCTTCCATACTTTATAATTACAACCTGATTATAAACACAAAATTACATTTCTTAATTACTGCGGATCTTCTGATTAGTCAAAATGACACAATTTGCAACGCACTAAAAAAAGATCTATCTCATAAGGAGACTTACAAAACCCGATGTGGCTTTTAACTAATTTTATAATATTTTAACAACTTAAATGTAAAAATCTATTATAAGTAAAAAATAACAAATAATTGTATTAAAAATTCATTTTTCATTGAAAATTCTTTTGGTTTCAGAAAATATTGTCCATATTCATAAAAACAATTAAAAGCAAATAAAAGCATTAGAAATTAAATAATATCTTTGTTTTATTGAGTTTTGTATATTACAATTCAGAGCTGATTTTCAGGTAGGGGGGTCCAATTAAAAACAAAAAAAACATGATTTGCATTCCTCAAAACCTTGTGCTTTTAACTGTTCTAATCACTAAACCTGATGTGATCGAATTTCTAGCGTTTTCATAAAATTAGTTATGGGGGGGTAATAAATATAAAAAAAATATTTCTGCCATGACTTTAATAAAAAAAAGCATATTTATAATAATTTCGATCATCTGTGAATAATTCCTGAAAGTTTCATTAACATTCAACAATTATTTTTAATTTTGCAAGATTTTCCAAAACAACGTGCTAAAAATTGTCTATGTTATTTTACTAGTTCCGATGATACAAAGAGAAACAAAGTTTTTTAATCAAAATTTATACAGTAAAATAGCTGTCAGAATTAGACATGGCAAACAACTCACTTAATCAAAAACTCATCTCTTCCTATACAATAATGTCTAAACTAATATCTAAGGTTTCATTCTTATCTTTTGACTGTAATTCTCTATTTAAAATATCTAACTGTAAAATCATGATAAATTGAGCATTTAACTTTGAACATCGATATTTTAAATAATGTAGATATTAAAATCAAGCAAGAAAAGCATAAAATGCCTCATATTGGATAAATGTAATTCTGATCATTACTTAGTTAATATATGAATATAATGAACTAAAATATGATATAGCAGTCACAGCAACAGTATAAATGTAGTATATTTAAATCAGTGACAATCTAATGTATAAAAAAAATGTGTATGCATTTTCATTGTATTTCATATGTACATTGATGTCAAACCAGCCAGCCTGTGGACAGAAGAAAACCTGGAAGATAGAAAATATAAGAACTATAACATTTAAAACAATTTATGTATGCATATCTGGCTCTTATTATATATATATATATATATATATATATATATATATATATATATATATATATATATATATTATTCAAACATGTTTGGTTAAATAATTAGGACATGTCGTTTTATTTGAGTTTTAATCTTTTCTAGTCCACAAATTAATTTCTTTGTGGTTGTAGAAAATGGATTAAAAAAAATTCAAAAATTTTCTTTTAAATAATTAGGGGGTTAGAATATCTGTGAATGTGTATAGAAAGAAAAGTTAGATTGAAAGAAGGGATTAAACATTTGATAAACATGTTGCTGCTTAAATAATGTTTAAATTAATGGAGCTGGTTTTAAAAATGAGATAATCTGAAAGTAAATAGCAAAAGGAAAATTTAGAGCCAGAAAGAAAGATCAAAAAGAAAGAATACTGAAAATGAAAAGAAAAAAAAAAAAAAAAAAAGTGTAGAAATGACATAAAAGGCTAAACCAGAAGTAAGAAAATACAAAACAAAATGAGTTAAAAGTGCAGTAATTTATCAAAAAGAACAAAGAAAGAGAAAAAACAGATAAGAGCAATCACAGAAAAAGGAAAGGAAAGTAAAACAGTAAAATAATCCAGTTTAATATAATACAATTTGATCTGGAGTTGTTTTTTTTTTCTATTGCTTGCCTAAAAAACTCTTAATGGGATCTCTGAAGAGAGACATTAAAATCATGAAATAATAATAGAGTGAAAAGGACTGTGTAAGGAGAATTATGATGGAAAATGTTAACCATGCTATTCTAAATTTCAGATGTTTATTATGTAGGTGGTTAATGCTAATCCTACCAAAGATTGAACTTGACTAACAGATATTGTTGAGTTACCCTAACTCAACAAATACAAACACACACCGCATATACTTGCGTATTATGTGACTTTTGATGACCTAATTTTGAAGCTAATTTTAAGGGGGTCACATCATACATGAGATATAAAATTAGAGTGTGTACTGCTATGCCATTGACCAAACTATATATCAATTTACTGTAGTCAAAAAGTACAGCTGTATTTAAAATAAACATAATTTTGATAAAGCTGATGTTTTACTTACTTTTATCCAATAATAATTATTGTACTATTCACATATTAGTATTGTATTATAAAATACAAACATAACAAATATACATCTTTTCCCTTGTTTATTTTTAGCTTATCAAGACTACTGTTTATGCTGTACATGTTTACGCAATGTATATAGCATTACTAATGATACTTTTATCATTCTCTTTTACTTTTATAACTTAACTAGAAGATGGGATAAAGAGATAGACAAAAAGATGATAAAATGATTTTTTATAAGTGAAAATTTGTGGGTTGCAAAATATGTGAGTGTATATATATATATATATATATATATATACTAGCAGCATGGCCTGGCGTTGCCCGTGCTTGATTCAAAAATCATACAACTCATACTGCAATCGCTATCACTTGACTTAAAATATTTTTTTGCCCTTCCTTGCCTTTAAAAGAGTGCCCTTTGCCGTGCTGATGTTGCTACATGCCTTACTTCTTGCCTATCTCACACTGCAAATTTTTTCTAAGCTCTATACGAAACATTAAATCTGTTACGAAAAAAGAACTAAACAAAATGAACACAAAACGATCAGCTTTAAAAAAGGACTTGTAACTGGAAAAACCGAATGAAAAAAGAATGTTAACAACAAATACTTTTTCACATCCAACACAGTTCTGCGGAAATCAGAATCAACATTGAGTTTAAGCAAGCAAATGAGCCAATTAAAGTAAAGTGCCATGCAGATTTAAATTTTTCCCACTTGTGACGAATGCAGCTATCGATTTTGTTTGCATGCTAGTATGCTAGTTAACATTCATGTCAGTCAGCTGTTTGTTGGCTCTCACGCTGGCCAATAGAATCTTCCTGCTTATTCGTGGCAGCCAGCTATAGGCTCTCACTCTGGCCAGTAGAAAATGGCTGCAAACTACATGAAAACTGCTGTAGAAACATGAAAAAATCGATTATTTCCACTATTGATGGGAGTTGGGAAATGCAAAGTTGATCTTGACCTTCCCGCTAACTTGGAGCATGTGCATGTAAATTTTGGTGCAAATCCGTCGAAAATTGTGGCCATGCATTTTTTACACACACACACGCATCCTACCTTTTATAGATAGAGATATATTATGCACTGAGAATGAAAATAATATATAAATTCTAATGTTCACAGCATTAATTCAAAAAGGGCTCAATACCGATAATAGAGCAATAATTTTGGTTCTCACCAGTCGAGGTGCAATTGAAATACACTGAACTGAAGTTGCATCTTTGTAGTAAGTAAACTTTTTTTGTATATGAAAAAAAATATATATATATATATATATATATATATATATATATATATATAGGTAGAGAGAGAATTAATACAAAGTTTGTTTTGTCATTTAGTTGATTGGTGCTACCTTCAGCATCCTGACTCTAGTTTTGTAGATGGATCCTCCAACAAACACTCTGTCCACTCATCAGGGAATATCAGCTATATATATATATGTATATGGTGGGACAGGGTAATTTTTTATATGTATATAAAGATTTTAATACAATGTCTATTAAGAGCATATGTGATCATAGTGCTCCACAGATACCTTTTTCATTGATTTGATTTGCCATGATTTCTTGAGAAAGAATACTTTTTCAATCAGAGTTGTCCTTTTCTCAAAATGCCTGCCATTCAAGACTAAGAGGTCCTAGTCTCCCTTGCTATTTAGCCCATAGCTGGGAGATGTGATGGCTTCATATCTTTCCTATGAATGAGAATTAATGCAACAGATGTGCCTGGAGGGCTGTACCAATAACAGTTATATGTCTTTTTTTAAAATTTTTCTTTTTATATAGCTGATCAATTTGAAAAGCTTTATGGGGAAGATATCTGATGTGCTTGGAATCATCAATAAACTAAGCAGCATATGATATGATAAATTCAGGTTTCAGTAGAGTAATGATTGAGAAAGATTTACTGTTATGTTATTCTTTATAGAAGGAGAATATATATATATATATATATATATATATATATATATATACACACGTTTCATTAAATAATATAGACAAGTGTTGTCTATTTATTTTATGTAAATTTTTTCGTAACATCTGATAAGTTTAATAACATTATCGTTAAACGAAGAAAGAAATTCACAATATTGATCCATATTTTTTTAATATAATCTAAGCTTTCGGCTTACTTAAGCCATTATCAAAGATGTAAATTACAAACATATTAAACAATATACGGACACGACAGTGATGATAGTCTGTCATTGTTTACATAGTTGATCACTAAGCAACGATAAACACGCACATATAAGACGCTAGAAGCGAAAATCGCACCGCATCTCATATATATAAATATAAATATACAGCAAATAAAAGCTAGTGAAAAAAAACTACCATTATCCAGCTGTTCTGTTTTCAGTATGTGAGAATTCCACCCTTTTATTTTTGGGAAGAATGATTACAAGAAATTACTTTTTGCAATAGTTTTTAATACTATAACCATCAGAATAGATAATTTACTGGCTTAAGTTTTACTAAATAATTCAGTTATAAATTTTGTTGGCTGAAGACAGTTTTGAGAGATAATCAAATTCATAAAACTTCCAATAAGGAATGAAATTGGCAGCAATGGTTTACAGGACTAGTATCCTTATTACTGTCCTGCAATATGCAAAAGCATTTGATAAAGGACATCACAAAGAACTATTTGAACTGCTAGTTAACCTTAACATTTTTAGGAAGGATGTTAGAATAATCCAGAATCTACACTGGCAGCAAACTACCTGCATATGGATAGAAAATGAATTCACTAAATATACAAAAATAGAAAGTGGTGTAAGACAAGGAAATGTCTTCTCAACAGACTTCAAAATATACAGTGAAGCCATTCTGAGAGAATTAGAAGTTCTACCAGAATTCATTATTGGCGGCTAAAATCATAACAACGTAAGATATGCAGATGATACAGTGTTGATAGTTGACATAGAAAAGAAACTACAAGAACTCCTACAAAAGGTAATGATGGAAAGTGAGAAGAAAGGACTAAATATCAATTACAAGAAGAGAGAATGCATGGTTGGTAGCAAAAGGAACAGCCCATCATACAAATTAAAAATTGAATGTACCAAAATCAAACAAGTGCAAAAATTTAAATATTTGGGAAGTGTTTTAACAGATGATGGAAAATGTGACACTGAAATCCATTGTGATAGCAAAAGATGTTTGCCAAAAGCTAAGCAAAGTATTAAGAAACAGAAAATATTGTTAGAAACAAAGAAAAGAGTACTGAACTTTTCTGTAATATTAGTTCTTCTATATCGCAGTGAATGCTGGAAGTTCTCACACATGAGGAGGAGACTTGAAGCAACAAAAATGTGATGCTAAAGAAGGATGCTGAGAATATCAATGGAGCGAATATGTGAGTGACAACCAAGTTTTATAGAAAAAGAAAACATACTTTGCATCAGAAAGAGAGAGTTGAAATTTTTAGATGACATAATGAGGGCTTGACAAATTTGATACTGACATGACATATTGAAGACAAGAGGGACAAAGGTAAATAATACATAACCTACCTAGAAAGTTTGAGTAAAGGGATGACAGGACAAGGTTTAGGAGAGATAACAAAAAGATAAAATTTATTAAGAGCTACAAAGAACAGGATATTGTGGAAAAGTATGATTGCCAATGTCCTGTAGTGTCATGGCATGAAGAAGGATAGGCATATATTGAATGAGGAAGAAAAATCTGGTTTTACTTTTTTGGAAGAAAAACAGTTTTAATGCATGACTCATGATTTAATTGTCATTAAAATAGCAATAATAAATTATTTCCTGTGTATATTGTATATGCCAAAAATGTATAAGCTAGATGGTGGAAATTCTTTGTTACATATATGTTTAGAAAGGACTGCTTTTTTAAACTCATAAAGAAGATAGCCACAAGATTTTTCTTCCAACCAGCAAGATATATGAAAAGCTGATTTAATTCAATTTTACTCTCAGCTAGGTAATAAAAAAGAATTTATGCTTCTGAATACACATTTCTCAAAATCTCTATAAAATGCTGAAAGAAATTTTGTAAATGAAGGGAATTTACAAATCCTCTCATCTAATTTTTTTTCTCTTTTCTTAGTTTCATGATATTTATGTTTGCATATGTGATTACTATTGAGAATACCAATACATCTACTGCTTGAGCATCAGAAATTTATACATAAAACATTGGAAATTTCATTGATTAGGAATTCAGAAATTTTGATTATCACCGAAATTAAGTAGGAAAACAAAAAATAGCAAAACCATTGATAAGAGAAAACTGTTTAAAGGTATGAATTTATATTTCATAAATTATTCAAATTGAAAAAATATGAAATGAATTCTAATCTGTATTCAATTTGTATTTTTTTTTTCAATTTGAATGATTCTGTTAAATATTCATGAGTAAATTTCATATCGCTGTACTTATTTGGTATTTGAAGCTTGTCTCTTTAATCTGTGCTGTCTAGTCAAATATTTTTAAAATTTTCTCTACAATGTTTGTGTATTGTTCTACTTTATTTATTTAGGATATCCTTTAGGATTTCAATTTAAATTCATTTATTAAAGTCAGATTTATTTTCAAAAATGCATCAGTAAAAATATTTTCAGAATTTAGTTTAAAAAATTTTAAGTTTAAATTAATCTGAAAATGTATAATATATTTAAAAGATACAAAGTATTGAAAATGCCAGTAATGCTTTTGAAGTTATCATTTAAAGACAAATGAATTATTTCAAACAGTCTCTGAAGTGAATGCCTTTTAGTCTATTTCTGGTGAGATTCATTGAATGAAGTCAATCAATGCAGGTGTTTCCAAATTTCATTTTAAACAACAGATTTATTCTTATGTGCTGTTCTGTTTTTGAAAAGCACCAGATAATTTTCCTTTACATTTTTCAATATATACATTTTCTGATGAATATAAGGTAGCCATTTCTGTGAAAAACAACCTGCAGATGTTTAGAATGACAATGCCAATATTTGATTAGCTAAATCGTTTTTTTATGGACCATTTGCTTGTGTAGTGAGTTTGATCTGTGTCCATGTGCCAGACTTAAATAATCTTTGTAAATATTGATTTGTATCTTCTGGAACTGTGAGCATTTTGATTTTTCTTCAGCACCCAGACATTTTTTCTCAGAATCTATCTTGCACATTTATAAATATACCATTTATTTGTGTATCAGATATTGCTGCCTGTCTGATGCTTCTGTTATATATCTCTAGATTCTTGACAACTGTAAAGAAGGATCTGCAGTGTTATCGGTCCTAACTTGGTATCTTGACTTCAGTGACATTCCCACTGCCATGATGTGGCTTCCCTCTGTCTTTTCTATAAATATTTTCAGGGCATTTGTTCTCATGAGCTTTCCTCCTTGGTAGCTTGACTGCACAAATTTAAGCATATCACTAGATTGGCAATGAGGTCTAACCATTTTCCGGTTGAGCTAGCTATATGTTACTGTAAGTTCCTTTTCTTGCACTTCTCATCTTCCCAGCCACCTCCAATCTTCAAAATTTAAATGCAATGTCAGTCATCATCTTCCGTCTTCATAAACCATGTTCTTTTATTGTCCTTTCTCCTCACTAAAGTTTTCTCAATCTCTTTCCCTCCCAGTAATACCTTGCATCTTAGTAGCATTATTGCTTTCCTTGGGGGTGAAATGATTAAAAAATCTCTTAAGAAATGTTTTCACTTTTTATTATTAAATTTTCATGTATTATTTAGACTTCTATGACAAATTTCTCTTTCATATTTAATCTAAGAATCAATCCATCCTTCCTTGGGCTCAATACTAGTTGGTGTCAACAATATTCTGGATAATAGCTCTCCAGTAGAATCATCTATAGCCATCAAAATCTATTGTGTTTTTGTTTTACAGACATAGTATATTACACTCTGGGTTTTGAATTCAGTTTTATCCTCTATGAAAGTATAATAATAAAATTTTTGTAGTAGAAGTGCCAACAATGCATTTTCATAGTAAAGGAATTACAATTTTGAAAAAATAAAACTATTACAGCATAACATTTTTGTAAGGAAAAATATATTACCAGTAAGACACTTAAAGAAAAAAATATTACCAGCAATACATTTTTATTAAAAAAAAAGAAAGATAGTACCAGCAATGTATTTTTCTAAAAGAAAAATTGCCAGCAAAACATTTTTTAAAGAAAAGAATTACTAGCAATACATATTTGTAAAAGAAATTACAATTGCTCTCAAGAAAATTAAATTTTGGCATTAAATGACCCATAAGGAGTTGATATGCTGTTAAAGAAACAAAATAAACTTATCCTTCTATACTGCTTACCCACTATAACTAGAGACCCCAGTCTACTTTTTTAACTCATAGCTGCAGAGATCAGTGATTGATTTATATCTTTCCCAAGGGTATTTTTGCAAAAGTGAGTTTAACAAACTCAACCAGAATTTTAACTCGGCTTGCTAATTTCTCATTTTGAGCCACTACCCATTACACTACATGTGCAATCAGAATAAGCAGCAATCTTTTATTTTGTCTTTTTTAAAGAATCTGCTAACAGATACAATCATGCAAAAGAAAATTTAAGGTCCTTAAAATTTTCAATTATTTATGTAATGTTCTTATTTATTAATTTTTTGGCTATTTTAAAATATTAGCAGGTCATTTAATTTAGAAGACTTTAGAATAAAAATCTGTACATTAAAATTTTTTAATATATAAGAAAAAAACCTTTTGTAACATATTAAAAAGAAGTGTGGATGTGTGAGTGGTGCAATGGATAGCAGCTTGCAATGTAAAATTAGCAAACCAAGTTCCTACCCGATTGTTAACATTCACCTGCAAAAGGTATGAATCCTCCCAGCTATGGGTTAAATAATAAGACATACTGGGCTCCCCAGCCTTGGTTGGCAGCCAGTCTGGGAGAAAGACAAATATAAATTGAAAGCCATATCTAGCCCTTGCATAGCGCACATGTAACTAATAAAAGGCTCACCGCATGTACAATGACTCTGTGATATCGACTGCAGTCAGCCATGAGTGATTGATTTTCTTTAAGTGTCTTACTGGTAATATATTTTTCCTTACAAAAATGTATTGCTATAATAGTTTGTTTTTTTTCAAAATTCTATTACTGGTAATTCCTTTACTATGAAAATTTTTTATGTATCATGCAACAAATTTCCTAGCAAATTTTTAACAAAAAGATTCACTTGAGTTTTGGCCCTTCCCATGTCAGACGAGGTAATACATTGTTTATGCTTAAAGTTTTAAGTTTTTCTTAAAAAGGTTTTCATATCATCATGTTTTTTAAATATTATGAGAGTAAATATCATTTTTGTATGTTGCATGACATTCTTTTCTTAGATTTTAAAATATCAAGTCTATTCCAGCTCATCTGTTTTATCAGAAAAAATATTGTAATGTTTAATGATTCATCAGACTATTTTTTGAAAATTGTATACTTGTATTTTTTTTTTATTTCCTATTGGAAATTTTTGTGATTCATTAACTCTCTTAATTTGTACACAAACCTCCTCATCCCACATGTATACACACATTTGTGCCACCATCCATCCATCTATCCATCCATCTCTCTCTTCCTATATATATATATATATATATATATATATATATATATATATATATATATATATATATGTGTGTGTTTGTTTTGTTTTTTAAGAGTTTATTTCTGGTCCTCCTTAAATATTCAGTATATGAGTATGTGTTGGGGGGTGGAGATCACATTGTGTTTCTGTTTATTTATGTTTGAATTAACAGTATCAAGTGGCTTTTTCTTGGAAAATTAAATCCCAAAGAAGCGACAACCTGTGAATTTAGATGCAAAATAAAATTAATGCTATCATTAGTAATGGCAAAATAAAATGAGAGATATCTAGATTTTCATCTGTCCAATAATATAAAAATTCCTTTTTAGTGAGAATTAACTGCAAAACAAAGTGGATGGAAAGAATGTTGATGTACCACTTGGCAACATATTAGACACTTCATATTCCAGTAAGGCATATTCAGAAAAATAAGGTAGTCCATTTAAGAATGTAATGCAACATTACATGCAACAAAAGCAGTTTAGCCATATAAAAACATTACTGTATATAAAAAGTCAAGCTAGCAGTAGAGTGAAAATATATATATATATATATATATATATATATATATAAAGTAAGCTTGCAGTATAGTGAAAATATCCTTTATTCTTTAATATTATATGATGGATATATTTATCTTAATGTTATCTTTCTCAGGTTAGTGTTTTACCATTGCAGAATTACTACTTAATGAGAGGAGTTTGTTGAGGTATATTTAGGGATGATGGACCATCTAGTACCAACAAATGATGTTAGTACTTTTTGCAGTCATTCCTTTTACAGTAATAACAACAATCATGATGTTTGATTAAATACTATTATTATGGAGTAAAACTAGGTAGAAGTGACTGTCTAAGGCAGTGTTTCTCCACCTTTTTAAGCAATGGCGCACCTAGAAGCAAATGAGAATATCATGGTACAATTAGAAAAATTATTAAAAAGTATACATTTAAATGTTATAAAATAAAACTATAGATTTAAAAAAATAAACACACATATATGAACTTACTTTATTTCAATATTTCTATTCAACTATTTGTGCAGAATATTTAGTGTGAAACCTGTGCCTGGTGTTTCTTTTGCAATTTCTTCAATGTTTGGTTGAATGTGTGATAAGCAGACTTTCATTTCTTCTTTAGTTGAGTGTCGTCTTTCTCGCTTCTTATTTTTTATGTTATTAAGGGCTGAAAATCCTAATTCACATAAATAATAAGTAGAAATAATACTGAGAAAGCCTTTTTAGCTAATATGGGATAAAAAGTTTAATACTTATTCATTTATTTAAATACTAACGATGTACCTTTATGACTTGTCATGACTAAATGTGTCTTATGTCATCATATATAGTAAATGCAAAACTAGAAGCCAGGAAAGAGGAAGAATTTATTGAAGAGAAATATGGCATACAGAAGTGGAATGAAAGAGAAGCCAAATGTTAGTTAACTTCTCAGAGAAATAGAGAATAACAATTGTAAATAGAGATTTTCAAAATCAAAGGGGCTGTAAATGGACTTGGAAACTCCCAAATGGGGCAAAAAAATGAAATTGATTTTGTAATTACTAGTAAAGCCAATGTCATTAAAACTGCAACCATTGCAAACAAAGTTAATATAGGAAGCAATCAAAGAATGCTAATTTGCAGAGTCAAATTTGACTTTACAATCAAGAGAAACAAGATGCATCTCTAAAAGAAAACATCAGAATAAGATCAAAGAGAACGACACTGAGTTTCATTTAGGAATCAAGAACAGATTCAAGCTTTGTGAAATGGTAAAAATAATATCGAAGACATGAATAGAAAACTGATAACTATAATTAGGGAAGTAGCAGAGGAAATCAGGCGGCCAAATGGAAACAGCAACTAAGGAACTACTCAGCATGAGTACCAGGACTGACGAACAGAAATATTAACAAATCTGGAAAGCAGAATTAAAGAAACTAATCAACCCAAAGATTGAGAGAAAAGAGAAAAAATTTGAATATGGAAAGCATAGAAGAAGCTATCAGAAAAGGGAAGAACTTGAAATGTGTTCAATCTGCAGCAAGCAAGATAAACAACAAACACTTGTACTAAAACATTGAAACATGAACATCTCCAAAGACTGGGAAAAATGTTTTAGGTATAACTAATGAGTATTCTGATGCAAAAATAAAAGCACCACCAACAACCACTCTGGCAGATACTAGTGAAGTACCAAATAAAATAATGCTTGTGCTTCTAAATATGAAATAGGCAAATATGGAAGAGTAGCAGATCTTTTGAATGGAGAAGAAATTCACAAAGGATTAGAATAGTTATTTACCCAGCTTGGTGTCTCAAAATTCAGTTTAGGTATACTACAATATAAGAAAAAGATATAAGGACCTTGTCATCTATCACCATATTACTTTAATATCAAGCATATATAAATGATATTGAAAAATAAATAGACTAACAGCAAAGACCTGAGATCAGTGATTTTCAACCACTCTGCTGCAGAATACTAGCGTGCTGTGTGATCCTCTTAAATGTGCCATGAAATATTGTCATGGCATATATATATATGGGTGTGCAGAAGTAGTCATTGTACAGAATTAATATTTAAATAAATGACTAAGTATTAAACATTTTTTCAAATAATTCCTTTCACTATTCTTTGGTTATGTTATTTTAAATACTTTGTTTTTAATATTAATGGTTATTCCCTATTATGGTTAGCCATCTGAAAGCACTCGATGCAAACATTGAGTATTATTTTCTGTCACCGAGCACAGAAAAGTATGATTAGATTAAAATCCCTTCATAAATGTTCCTTCTAATACTGGATTTTGGTTATATGAAAAAGAAGAATTGGCCACTAATTTTAATCATCCAGGGTTCAAAATAAAATATTCAACAATACAAAAGTAACATCCCACATTAGCTGAAAAGGCTTTATCACTTTTATTGCAATTTTTACTTATTTAAATTAAACTTCTCAACCCTAAATAACATAAAAAAATAAGAAGTGAGAACGACTACACTCAACTAAAGAAATGAAGTGCCTTTACTATATGTTCAAAGATCCAAAGAAGAATATCATTAGTCGTCCTGACCTGTCATCTCACTTTTAGTCACTTTCCCACCACAGTTATGTATCTTTTCTATGCCTTTTCTATAAATACTTTCATGGTAACTGTTCTAATAAACTTTCCTCTATGATAGCTAAACTTTATGAATTTAAGTGTTGCACTAGATTGGTTATATGGTCTCCTCCTTTTACAATTGAAACAACTAGATGGAACCATAAGTTCTATGCTAATAGTTTCTTCAGTTGTACTTTTCACTTGTGCATCTCTCTTCTAGCTTCAAGCTTCCCATTCAACTTTGATCTTCAAAAATATAAATTCAATGTAAATCATTATCTACTCTCTTCTTAACTTTCTTGACTTGCTTGGGGTGAAATGATTTAAAAAAAAAAAAGAATGAAATACACAAAGATCAATGGAAAAAGAAATGTTATGGGTAACTTTGAGGTGGAAAGATTAACATGCATCAGAAAACAGACCAAGCTTAATAATATAGAAGTTACTAAAGAGCATATAACAAGAAGAAAGGATAACAGATAGAGCAAAAGTTTTGTTGACTGGTGTTCAATAGCAAATGAAGTAGGTAAAAAAACTACATAAAAGATGAAGAGGTGTTTGCTTGTATAGCACAGAATCATGGTAGGAGATTTGCACAGCAGTGAACTTGCAATAGTTATTGATGATGGGAAAGATATTTATATATGTATAGTACATCTGACCAACAACTCAAGTTAAAGTTAAGATCTAGGTTTTTTAAATTCTTTTTTGTTTCATCATAACAGTTTAGTCACTTGGAATCACTTTGTCAATAACCAGAACACGTCTCTTTATTTTATTATGTGATAGACTGTCTGGTTGGCTCTGGTTAATTTGATTCATAGTTTGTAAGAAACACGATTGTATCTTTTTTTCCTTATGTCCTCATATTGAAGTTTACCATGAGTATGATAGCCTGAATTCATTTAATTTAAAATATCTAAAAATAATAACTTTATAAGGATGATAAATAACAAAACATTGTAAACAACATTGTTATCCCTAATAAGAATTGTAATAATATTATCATCTTAAACAAGACTTTTGTGATTTAAAATGAAGAGAAAAATGAGAGAATCTAGCTACAAAAACAGCAATAATAATTATATTAAAATTCTGGTGTTTTAAGTCAGGAAGAGGACATAATTTGCCAAGTATAAACTTTCATTAATGGTTACATATTGACATATATTCACTTATTAAAATATCAAGCTGAAAGAATATTTCATTGTGAGAGTATCTGTCTATGAGGTATTGTAAATATTTACAACTATTTACACTATTTACAACAGTTCGGACAGTGTACTGTCCGAACTGTTGTCCTTCTTTATTGTCATATTCATAACATTTCGGCCATTGTATGCTCCAACCTTCTTCAGGTGATATACACTGGAATTTCAAACTGAACCCTTTATTTCGTCCACAGAGGTAGATTGTTCTAGTTCCACATGCCATGTCTTTGGGTCAAGTCAATGGATTACTTCAACCAACACTTTTATCCCCAAGGACACATGGTTGAGTGGATAAAAGCATTGGTTGATTGATGTAATCCAGTGACTTGACTCAAACAGTTGTGAGTTCAATACTTGGTCACAGCAGAGATGAAGAAAGATTTGAAAAATTCAGTTATTAAAGACAAATAACTGAAACTGAGATATCCAGAAAAGGCATGGCACATGAAACTAGAACAATCTATCCCAGTGGACGAAATAAAGGGTTTGGTTCAAAATTTCAATGTACATCACCTGAAGAAGGCATCAGTGTACAGTGGCTGAAACGTTGTGAATATGACAATAAAGATCTTTGTGAGAGATGTAAAAATTATCCAAGAAAAAGATTTCTTGTTGCTCACCCTTTATTATATTCAAAGAAACCTTGAAGAATTGTGAAAAAGGAATGCCGATCAATTCTCTCCAATCGTACAGCCAAAAAAACAATCACAAGCAAATCATAAGGCAATGTATAAAAAATATTATCTCCCACAAATGCCATAAGTTAAGGTGAATGACAACTAGAAGCTGAATGTTTTCATACTTAACAATAAAAATGAGGAGAAAAACTAGGAAAAAGTTACAAAGATGATTATCCCGAAGATCATGGTTATTAATTAAAAAAGAAAGAAAGAATATATTGAATTCAAGACTTTTTATAGACAATCTTAGGTGAAAATAATATTGACTCTTCACATTTCATATTTGTCATAATTATACTGAAAAGTAAAACATTAACAAAATGTGTTATTTTTCTCTTAATGATAATTTGATATCTGCACTTTCTAAAAGATTACACAGGGCTAACAGCATTATCATTGCATCTAATAGATATAATTACAATAATTCCCTACCTAATAAGATGACATATTTGCAGTTATTATTTCTATTACAGCTTAATCAAGTTTCGGGAAGATGACCTGATGTTAATTACTATTTCTTTATCAATACTAAAAACAACAGATTAAACACCCTTATAATCATCAATGTTATTACTGTAAAAAGAAAAAGTAAAAGAAAGTCATCAACGAATATTATTGTTTCTAGTGATTTTTGCTCTATAAGAGATTACATTGCATAATAGATATTTTGAATTTGCAATGATTTCTTTCTTGCTCTTCTTTTTATCATTATTGTTCACACTAAAGTTGATGAGAGAATCATGCAAAATAACAGTTAAGATATCCCACCTGCCTCTTGCTTACTATTCTTCTTTATTTTATACTAATACCGTTTATGTCTTTTCAGTTTTACTTGGCATCTCTCTTCAGTCTTGTCTCTTTCAAAACTGTTTTATAAAGGCTTCAATTTGAAATTCCTTGAACATTAATCAGATCAGCAGACATCTGAGATGGTTGGAGAGCACAATGGCTGAAATGTTGTTATAATAACAACATCAACAATTTTATATATCCTTTGTTCATTCTGAAATCTTTTCATCCATTTCTGCTTTTTCTGGTTTGTACTTAAGCTGGTTGTTTTTTTATATTGTTAAATGCAAATATTTTTCCGAGTGCTAAGTGTTTCCACCCAGTTGTGATTATCATCATTGCTGCTGTTTTTGTCATTTTAATACTTGAATTTTAGTTTGATAAAGAACATAGGCGATTATGGCTCTTCACCACTTCCTGTCTCATGAGGTTCTAAGCATTTTACTCCCTTTGCTAAGACTGCTGCACACAGTTCTGCCATTTATTCACACAAGCTTGTCAGGTAAATGGCTTGATGCCTTCCCCTATCTCTCTTGTCCTCAATATACCCCATGAGGGTTATGTTTTCCAAACCCTCCTTCCTCATTATGTGTCCAAGAAATTTCAGCTTCCTCTTTCTGCTTCTGAGTAAGTGTTCTTTTTGTTAATATTTTTTTAGACTTCATAGTTGCTTACTCACTCCATTCATGGAATTTTCAGTATTCTTTCTGTAGGATATATACATTAAAAATGTAAGAGAATAAATTATAAGTGGCTTTCAAGAAGAATATTACCTTGAAACATTTGTTTAAATAGCTACCCTGAATATTTTTATATTAAATTTCACCCAATACACGACTCAAGAGCCATTCAAGAGAGAAGAGTCTTTCCTGAAGAGAAAAAGTAGTCTTAGCAAGAATCAGAATTGGTTATATTTTGGACTCAACAATAATGAGAGCTTATGAATAAATTCTGATACAATCAGATACATTTTGAAAAAAATCTCTGTTGCTGGTATCTTGTTTAACAGACAAGATAAATTATCTATAAATATATTTTTCAAATTTCACTTTTCTTTCAAAATTATTACTGGAAATTATATTATTTTTATATTTTTACAAATTTAATCATGAAGAACATTATAATTTATAGGGCATCAATAATAAAACATAATTACTTATTTGGTAAAAAGCATTATATATAAGATTGTCTGTTACCAATCTTATTATTCGTCATTTTGACTGAATTTTTGATCAAAATGATTACTTGGCCAAGGTACAATATCATACAGCATTCCATAATAGGAAGAACATGGTGGAAGCTGCAATTCAGACAAACTGTAGCAAATTTCCTTTTCTTCAGACTTCCTTTACGTATTCCATAATAGGAAGAACATGGTGGAAGCTGCAATTCAGACAAACTGTAAATTTCCTTTTCTTCAGACTTCCTTTACGTATTCCATAATAGGAAGAACATGGTAAGCTGCAATTCAGACAAACTGTAGCAAATTTCCTTTTCTTCAGACTTCCTTTACGTATTCCATAATAGGAAGAACATGGTGGAAGCTGCAATTCAGACAAACTGTAGCAAATTTCCTTTTCTTCAGACTTCCTTTACGTATTCCATAATAGGAAGAACATGGTGGAAGCTGCAATTCAGACAAACTGTAGCAAATTTCCTTTTCTTCAGACTTCCTTTACGTATTCATAATAGGAAGAACATGGTGGAAGCTGCAATTCAGACAAACTGTTTCTTCTTCAGACTTCCTTTAATTTGGTGGAAGCCTTTTTCTTTTCAGACTTCCTTTACGTATTCCATAATAGGAAGAACATGGTGGAAGCTGCAATTCAGACAAACTGTAGCAAATTTCCTTTTCTTCAGACTTCCTTTACGTATTCCATAATAGGAAGAACATGGTGGAAGCTGCAATTCAGACAAACTGTAGCAAATTTCCTTTTCTTCAGACTTCCTTTACGTATTCCATAATAGGAAGAACATGGTGGAAGCTGCAATTCAGACAAACTGTAGCAAATTTCCTTTTCTTCAGACTTCTTCAGGAAGAACATGGTGGAAGCTGCAATTCAGACAAACTGTACGTATTCCAGAATAGGAAGAACATGGTGGAAGCTGCAATTCAGACAAACTGTAGCAAATTTCCTTTTCTTCAGACTTCCTTTACGTATTCCAGAATAGGAAGAACATGGTGGAAGCTGCAATTCAGACAAACTGTAGCAAATTTCCTTTTCTTCAGACTTCCTTTACGTATTCCAGAATAGGAAGAACATGGTGGAAGCTGCAATTCAGACAAACTGTAGCAAATTTCCTTTTCTTTAGACTTCCTTTACGTATTCCAGAATAGGATATGAAATATATATATATATATAAGATCATGTCAAAAGTTTGTATTTTATTTTTATTGGTAATAAATAAAATGATGAAAACTTGATACTAGCTTTTGGTTAGCTGCCTATTTCTGGTGTATACTAGATTGAAACTATTCAGTGTTCAGTTGTGAATCAGACTTTGTTGAATATTGTGGTTTTGTCCACAAATGAATGTACTTAAAGATAGAGAATGAAAAGTTGCACTTTTACCATATTATTTTCTATGAATTTCAGAAAGGAGTAAGTATCAGAAATACAACAAAAAAACATTTATTTGGATCATGCTCCACTTCTTTGGATGGTCAAAAAGTGGTTTGGCAGATTTTGCCAGGGTGATTTTAATTTAAATGATCAACTGCATTTTGGGTGGCTTTCCAACATTAATGAAGACATTCTGCTTGTCATCATGAAGAATAAACCAAAGATTTTGAGATTGCTAAGCATTTGAAGTTAATATCTCAACCACTTTTCAGTATTTGAAGAAACTTTGGGTGCAAGAAAATCAGCCAATATATATATATATATATATATATATATATATATATATATATATATATATATATATTACATGCAAGGCACTATGGAAGGTGGACTTAGGAGAGGACACCAATGCAAAAATCTGGTTGGACAATGTCAAGCAATGGACAAGTATGACTATACCACAATGTCTGATGGCTACCATTGATAGACCATTAGGAAGAAGATTCACTGTGGCTTCTGCCTTCAGATGCCCCCTTTGATTACAAAAGTCATGGGGATGATGATGACGATATATATATATATGAGAGAGAGAAATTCATTGCAAAACATTTTAACATTTTTAACTATTGTCAAAGTCTAAGCAACAATTAAAACACTAAAAATGTTTATGTAAAAAGAACAAGCTGATGGTTTTTAACCCAATATCTGAAGAAACTAAAATTTCCTTAAAAATAACTCGGCTTTTGAGAACATAAAATCTCAGACAATATTCTATATATTAGATGGTAATAATCTATTATTTATGTAGGTCCTAAATGAGATGTTATGTTTGTAAATTTATGCTGATATTAGAAGAATGGGAAATAAAATTTTGAGTAGGGGCTCTTTTGGAAAATTGAATTCCAAGAATTTTCACAAGTATCACTAGAAATTCTAAAGATACTTCACTCTACAAGGTGCCATTTTCCTATTCTTATAATTCTGTGATGAGAAAGAAAAGAAGAAAATAAGAAGCTGCAAATGTTATGGTATGTATTTCATTCCAGACATTTGCTTCAGGTAATTGACAGATAAATGAGTTAGGTACCAATGATTGATGGACAGCTGATTGCATGTAGAAGATTGGGTGGAGGAGGGAAAAAATAAAGAAAGTATGATTCAAGCATCAGAGATCAGTAGAATTGGAAAAAAATTCCAAGATATTGGCAATTTTCAGCATTGACTTGATGATCAGTTCACTGTGTCATTTCATTTTGTGCATATTTTTTTCTTTTTCTTTTATTCAACAAAAAATAACAATAAAATATTTGGCATTGGCCTGTATCATATCTCTTTACGAATAATAATTTTCTAGTTGAAATATATCCCTAACATAAAAACTTGAAATCTACAATACTTTTTTAATTATTTTACATGTAAACTTAATTCACTATATATATATATATAATTCTTTTTCATTTGTATATCAAGAACAATTTTAAGGGGAAGAAGAATGACAAAGTTTACATGTGATATGTTTCATCCTTTAGGACTTCATCAGACTTTAAGTTTATGTTTACGTTAATGCAATTACACAAGTTATACATCAGAGGAACCTCAGAGAATTTCAATAAAAGATTATATGAACACAAAAGGAATATTTTACAAAACAACACATTAAATGCAATAATTACTGACCATAATGAAATGGACCACAAATTTGATTTAAAAAAAAATGCCACCCTAATTAAAATAAAATACAGTTTACTAAGACAAAAACAGTAAATTTGTATCCATGTTTTTACATTCCACCATTCTTGACAGATCTTCTATTATCATCTAAACAATCTAAATGAAATTGGATAGATTATATACCAAAACAGATGTTAAAATATATATAACCAGAAATGCCTGACCTTGCTACCCATAATGCCCCATAAATAGTGAAGCCATCACACACACACACACACACATGGCCTGTAGATAGTGTCAAAGCATGAAATAATCTGTCACCACCCTGTGTTGACATCAGTATCCATTTATTTAATTTGGTGCAATATATTTAAAATAAACCTCTCTAAATTACATATTTTGGAATCTTAAATTGAATTTTTATATGGAAATACATTTGATAAAAGAAATTTGCCTTCATTTTCATAAAAAGGATAATGAAAAAATTGCATACTGTGATAGGAGTGATAGAAAATTCATAAAGAAATGCAGTTTTCTGATGCATTTTATGCAGTTGAATTAAAAAAAATAGATCTGTTTTTACTCTCTGATAATTTGATTTTTAACCAATTTAATTATCTGTAAATTAGATGATCATAAAAGAAAATGAAATTAAGAAACAAATGTTATGATTTCAGGAACTGATTTAAATGTCTCATAGTGAGGTACTTGGCCTTTACATAGTGTGTTTTATATACATACATACAGACACAGATGGAACATTCTAAAATTAAATTGAACTTTCCCACCAATACATAAAACATTGACATAAAACAAAGCTTGTTGAACATTTAAAGAGACCAAACAGTGCATGCGAACAGAGAAGGGGGATAATGTGTTTCAACAGTTGTGACAGCATTGTGTGTGGCACACCACTTTGCACAGCTGGCAACCTACAAAAATAGAATTTCAAAAATGTATAATTAATGGTATTGACTATTTGGAAAAATTGGTATTTTGCAGCTGAAAACTTGCTCTATCCAATAGTGTTAATTTTTTCTGTGCATCTGTTTCAGTTTTTTGAAATAGAGGCATTATTTTCAGAGCATCAGTATATTAATGTAGTAAAAATATTTATTAATAACATTTTGTTTTGATGAAAATCAAGATTCTGATTAAAATGTTACAGATTTAACAGAAAAAAACTTCTTTTTTTATTTCTGTAACTGCTTTGAATAAATTATTTTTCTTGTCTGTTGTTATTGCAGCTCATTTGAAAAAATTAATAAAAACTTGTACAGTCATGCCAAGAATTATATTGAAGAAAAGAAAGCATGATTCTTCATAACAATTTAGACTCATTGAAAAAACTGATTTTTTTTTTATAATCTCACAGATATATTGACAGATTTAAAGCCCTGCTAGGTCATCAGGTAATCTACTATTTTTTTATATCTTGAAAAAATTCTGAAGTTATTAAAAACATATTTTGGAAATGATATTAATCTTTTGTATGATGAAAATTAACAATTTTTTTCTGTCTTGAAAATTGTAGCATATGAAAGCTGCATCGATATTATAAGCAAAGCAAATTATGTCTTGCTCTTCTGAAATCTATGACCATGTGATAAATACAGGTAGCATTTTATTTTATGTTGTATTCATGTCTCTTTGGGGAGGCACTGTACCTTGAAAGACTATTGGACCTCAAACACACACCTGACATCAAGTGGCCATCCTGGGTATGATGATAAACTACATCAGGTAGCAAGACCTCTGATCAGCAGGTTTTGGGGAACGTGGAACCACCTCTTAATTGCTGTTGTTCCCAGGTCCATCCTGACCCAGAGTGGTAACACCTGTTAGGGTCCCAGGTATGGGCAAATAGTTAACTCCAAAAACTGGGATCAAAACACTATGAAAGTTAAAAATAGATTTTTATAGTAAAAATACCAACAATACATTTTTGAAAAAAAAACAAAAAAATTACCAACAATACATTTTGGGAAGAAAAAATATTACTAGCAATACATTTGACTTTCTATAAAAAACCCTCTTTACAAAAATATGTCAATGAAACCTGATCCACAAAACAGTTTCTTACAAAGAATACATTCTAGTCATACGAATCTGTTCTAAAAATCTTGTCAGCATTAAATAACCCATTGAGTTTGATATGCTGTAAAACAAAATAAACCAAACCTGACATCAAATGGAACTCATAATACAATCCATTGCTAAGGATGCAGGTAAAATGGTTGGCTCCCTGTACCGCACTAGTAAGGAGCCTAACTCCTCCTGCTATCCTCTACCTTTATAAGAGCCATATCAGGCCAAAAATGGAATATGTTTGTCATATTTGGGTGGGGGATCTGCCCTCCATCCTTGATAGTGTCCTAACACTTGCAGGTAATGGATTATTCTCTGCCCTCCAACATCTCTCCCACAAACTGGATGTGGTATGCCTCTCGTTGCTCTATTGCTACTTCCATTGAAAGTGCTCAGACGAACTACATTCCCTGGTCCTGCCAATGACAGGCCATAGTAGCGAACCCCACCCACATTCCTTCCGGATTCCATCAGTGAGATGTAAGTTCCACTTAAACAGCTTCTTCCTATGAACCACTGCTCCATGTTTCTCCAATCACTACAATCTTAACCTGTTCAAGACTAGGGTTAATCATTATCTTCCACTCCTATCTCCTCAAATTGCCTCCTAACATAACCCTCTACCTTGAATGGCACCTGGGCCTTAACAGGGTGAACCTTACTGTAAAAAAAATAAGGTAATTTTAAATTCAATACGGTACAAAATAGATAACAAAAATAAAACTCTTCTTTTTCAATGTGCCATGTACATTCAGGATGTTGGCAATCATAGCTCTTAGTTTTTTATTAGGTTGGTGCAAAAATAATGTCGTTTTTTGACGTTCAACTTAACGTCAAAAAACAACATTATTTTTGCACCAACCTAATACCATCTCTCCAAAGTCCTACTCCACCATTCACTCACTTAAGCTCATGAATTATGCTGTGCTTTGTTTTCTTCTGTCTCTCTTATCTTCAATCTGTCCTGTGAGTATCAAATTTTCCAAGGCCTCTTTTCTCATTATGTGCCCCATATTTTCAACTACCTCTTCCAGATGTTAAATAGAAGGTCTCATTTTCATTGCTATTGTCTCTAGACCTTTGTTGTTGCTCACGCATTTGGTCTATGGTATTCTCAGCATCCTTTTATAGAAGCAAATTTCTGTTGTTTCAAGCCTCTTCATCATCTTTGAGAAAATTGTCCAAGAATAGTTCTTGAAAAGAAATCCAAAGGAAATGAAAATATCACAAAAAAAAAATGAGCTTCACTGAAAAACTCATCAAATCTTAATGTTTAGGTAAATGAACATCCACAGAATACAATTTGGTTGACAAAAGAAATTTCTAAAATTGGCAAATTTTTTAATGAAATATCTTACTGCTGTGTAAAGTTTAGATAAATATAATTACCTTAGCTTTTATTTTTAAACTGAAGTATACTGGTAGAATTGGTAAATCCTGAAAGAAAAGGTGACTAATTAACTTCTTCAGTCAAAAGTAACTGTTCTTCAAATATGATTATCACAGAACTGAAACTTAGATTGCATTACTTTTACCATATATAATCAATTTAATGTACTGAAGAACTTAGATGGCTTAAGCAAAACAACTGTTTGTTCTAAAAAATAAATTCATTTCCCTTAATAACATAAATGAATTTTGAATTCTGCCAAATCAGGCATAAGGCCTTAACATCTGAGATAATGTTTAGAATATCAGATCAACTAAATTCAACTATCTTGTGGGTTTGGTAAATTACTTTTTTTTTTTTTTTTTTTGATTGATTGATTGAATTATTTTTATGGCCTATAAATTTTTGGCACACTATTTAAAGCTGGAAAATATTTTAAGTCTTTTTGAGATAATAATGGTTTGCAGATACAACTCCTACTAATTAACCTATAGCTGGGGGGAGAAGAGTTGGATTCATACCTTTCCCAAGGTTATTTCTGTGTAAGTGAATATAGTGAACTAAACTGAACTTCTGGAATTCCATGCCATTATACATTACACTGCGTGTACAGCCAAGCTTGCAGCACCTGGTATTTCCAAGCATTCATCTATATAGGTACTGACAATGCTTAACGTGATCATATAAGAACTGGTGTTTGAATGTGATACGGCCATAAGCCACTACTTGTTTTAGGTTATGCTGACATTTTAATAAATAAGAATGCTAATTTTAAGTAAAAAAGAAACTAATAAATAGTAGGGAAATGCAATATTTTCAACTAAAAATTTACTAGTGAAATCTTTGAACCACATATCAAGGTACATTGTCCTTCACATTTGATTTCTGAATTTCATTCCTCATCCAAAAAGTTAAATTTCTTTTTTTCTTTTGAAATCTTTAACGCTATTCAATTTTATTTTTTATGAATTTCATTTCTCTTTTGACTTCTGCCCATGTTTTCAATACACACTAATGTAAGAAGAGGATATTAAGTTGAGAAAAAAATAAAGATTCGTGTGAATAAATGAATTAATATATTTTTATTATCCACAAAAAAAGCAATGTTCTTGGACGTGATAAAGAATAAAGATGCCAAAACTTACATGTATTTTGCACACAAATGAAAAACCTAGAAAAATTAATAAGTATATATCAAATAGTTTTCTTTTTATTTACACATTTCATTACATTTAAAAGTTTTGCACTGTACATAACACATATGTACATATTAACAATTATATAATATGACATCATATATTCACTAATGTGTATATATATATATATATAAACTTGTGTAACACAGTTATGTAATGCTATATACAGTATTTCCATTTCATTCTATGCAAATATATTCAGATACTTACACATAAACTTATTATTACACAGACTTCTGTCTGTGTGTGTGTGTATATATATATATATATATATATATATATATATATATATATATATATATGCACACACACACAAATAATGAAAATTCTAGTTTCTTATCAGTCTGAATCTGATTTACACTTTTGAGACCAAGTACTTGAGCAGCATGTCTGCTGTAATCAATAACTAACACAATACAATGTTGAAATTTATTCATTCAAATTTATTATATTTTATTGGAAAGCAATTTTGGAGCAACTTGCAACTCCATGATTGAAATAATAAACCTTAGAAGTTCTTGGATTTTGGTTTAATGCAAAATCCTAGATTATCTCAAAAATAGTTACCGAGTTTAAAGAAATTCACGAAAAAAAGATATTGAAAAATGAGCAACCAGATATTCAATCAAATCAGAACTTTGAAATGAATGTGAAACTTTGAATGATATTACATGAGCAGCTCATCATGTGACATGTTTTGAAAATTGTATATCTTTATAGGTTTTAAACCTATAAGCTTTTCCTACTATATAGGAAATGATTTTATTCTGGAATACCAATCAGTCAAAGTTTGAAGGGAATATTTGCAGCCTCAATTTGATTCCAGTATAAAATAGTTTTTGTCCTTCACTTTTGATAAAGACAGCATAAGCAATAAATTAAATAAAATATAGCAAAAAATTAAATGAAATATAGCAAGAAATAAAATTAAATATTCAGCATAATTGAAGTTTTCTAGATATGGTGTCATGAGGTTTGATAATAAAATTAGATTATTTCGCTATCAAACCCCCTGACAAGTGGATACCATATTCATAAAACTCTGAATCGGAAAGATAAGTTGAAAAAACTACTTGCCTTAAAAGCATTATCCTCCAAAAAAAAACACAAAAAAGCACTTGTTGGAAACTTTTTTTCTTCATAAAACACAATCAAGGACATCTGTTAAAATAATTAATAAGTTTCTCCTTTCTTTATCTCAGGTAGAAATGTATAAAGGTATTTTCAAAATTTCAAGGAAGAGATTTCAACAATGAAATGTTTTAATCTTGTCAGTTGCACAGATATGATGAGGTTACATTGGGATGGCATCATATTGATATCTTTGGCTGCTGGTGGATCATAGGACTTGAACAAAATATATATGAGCAGAAACCTTTCTTTTGTCTGTTGCGTTTAATAGAATGTTTAAATGAAACCTCATTGACTAGACACACACACACACATATATATATATATATATATATATGTGTGTGTGTGTGTGTGTTTTGAACAATAAAAAATATTAAAAAATTAAAATTTTCAGACACACTGGGTTGTATATTAATATTTTTTGTTTAATTATTTCAATTAGGTTCCTTGACTAGTTTCGGCGAGCATGGCCATCATCAGGTGAAAAAAAAATATCCCAGCTTGTTAGTAGCAGTCAACTACAGGAGTGAATGACTGTTTCTGAAGAAAGTGAACTTTATCTGTAGTTTTCATTTGTTTGTTTTTTTATTGTTAATTTTGGTCAGTCCTTGTGTTAGTCAAATAGCCTCTTTTAAGTTGTTTTTAAGATAGAGGATGGTAGATTCCTAACGTGGTCATTTTCCAGGTTTATTGGTTGCTGGGAATGGGATGTGTGTGTTATGTGTAATATATATATATATATATAAAGAAATATAGTTTTAAGGTGTGCTATATTTATGGGATAAAGTGCTCAATATCAGAGATGGAATGTATGCAAATACTCATGCTGCATGCAAATTGTCAGGCTTGACAATTGCATCCAGCATGAACCAGCCTGTTGCCTCTGATTGTTGACTTCAATGTTCACTTTTATATATATATATATATATAGGGTGCAATGAATAAATTTTCATCTAAATTATGCAAAAATGAAAATAACACTGACATCCCATTGTAACAGATATATTTACCAAAATTACACAAAAATATGTTAAAATACTAAAAATAAATTTATTCCATAAAATTGCCATTGGCTTCAACTATGACCTCCAGACAACTTCAAAATCTGGATGGTCTCCTTGTTTAAATTGGTGAATGTTGCTATAATTCTTGTCTTCAGTTCATCTTTGAAGAAGTTTTGTTGGTCTCTTGCTCAACTGCACTACACACAAAATAATCAAGGGGCTTGCAATCTGTGGCATTAGGTAGCCAGATATAAAGGGTGAGGTGGTCACAGAAATTAACAATGTGCAAAATTAAAAATATAAAATGGCGACAATTTACCCATCGCACCCTCTGTGTGTGTGTGTGTGTGTGTATATATATATATATATATATATATATATATATATTTCAAGGTAAGATATTTTCTTTGCAAAGATTCATTTCTTAGATTAACTTAGAGTTCATTTGGCTTGCATTGTTGCAAGGGTTAAAAGAGTTTAATACTTTGAGTTACTTAGCTCAATTTTAATATTTAAATCCAAGACTTTTTCCAGATTAACTTTCAGTCATAATAGACAATATTTGCTTAAGCTGAGTCACTTGAACTATTCCAGTTTCTGTCAACTCTTTCTGACCTGGATTGTTCTGAACTGTCTTCAAGAAATCTGGATTCAAACTTGAAGAAAATAACTGCAGTTTTTTGTTTATCTGTTTGTTTGTCATGTTTTCAACCTCATGTTATATTACTCTTCAGAATGCAGACAAATATTTCTTACTGTTTTATTGTCAAGTACATAAGAAACCACAAAAAATAAGATGGCTTCTGCAAATTTCATTATGTTAGGCAAATATTTCTAACTTGGTTTGTTTTATTGAGTATCTTATTTCTTTAATTAATCTTTTATCATCATCATTTCTCTTTAAACTATTGACTTTCTAGTCAATAGTTTTATGAGAAGACATTTGCTATACATCCATTCGACTGTACAACTAGGATAATAATGTAAAGTTAATTTAGAGAAAGATGTTTTCATAAATAGTCATTTTCAGTTAGTAAATCCATGATTGTTTAGCATCAACAAAAGTTTTTGATCTCACTGACAAAAATATTTGGAACATTTAAATTTCTAAATATTGTAATGAAGCCCATTACCTTATTCTCTTTATAAAATGGAATGTTAACATTATTATATGCTTTATTATTCAAACCAACAGGTTCATCTTGGTTGTTATACTCACAATGTTTCAGCCATTTTACCCTCCAGGTGTCTTCAAGTTTCTGTTAGCACTCAGTAATGTTCTTGGAATTCTGAACAAAACTCATTATTCAATTTATAGTAGATTATTCTTATCCTGCTTTCTATGTTGAGAGGTTATTTTATATCCATTAATGCTCATCAGACTTATTTACCTCTGTGTTGATTCTCCATTTCTTCTACTGAACAAAAGTATGTGATTTTTCAGAACTACCAGACCTAGGGATTGAACTAGAAGCTGTCAAGAGTACAGTTATATTTTAATTGACTAGGACATGTGTCTCTGAATGGATTAAAGAAGTTTGCCAAGAAGGTAACTGAATAGAAGGTTACATACATATATGTGTGTGTGTGTGTGTGTGAGGAACTAATATTTCAGAAAATGTTACTAAGTATAATGGTAGGCACCTGAAGAAGGCCAGAGAGTACAATTGCCAAAATGTTGTGAGTATAACAACCAAGATGAGGATGTTAGTTCAAATAATAAACCGTATCATAATGATAATTCTTTATCTGAAAAATTCTGACATGAAGATTAACTTTTTCTTAATCGTTTCACTCCAAGCAAGGCAGTAAAGCCACTAAGATGCAAGTGATTACTGAGAGTGAAGGAAACTATTAGTGAGGAGAAAGGACAGTAAAAGAACAGGTTTCAATGAGACAGAACATGATGATTGATGTTGCATTTCACTTTTTTAAAATTGTAACTGAAAGGAAAGCAATAAGCCTGAAGAGAGTTCCACAGGTGAGAAGTGTGAGAGAAGAAACTATTAGAATAGAACTTACTGTTACATCTAGCAATTTCAACTTTAAAATGATGAGACTTTTTCAAATCATTTCACTCCAGACAAAGTGATAATTCCACTAGGATGCAAGGGGTTACAGGGAGTGAAAGAGAATGAGAAGGCTTTAGTGAGGGGAAGTGAGAAAAAGACAAAGGAACAGGGTTCAGGAAAACAGAAGATGGGAATTGATGTAGCATTTAAATTTTCAAAGTGTGTAAGTTGCAGAGAAGCAAGAAATCAGGATGAAGTTCCACAGGTGAGATGTGCAAGAAAAGAAGTTATTAGACTAGAAGTTGTGGTTGCATCTCGCTAGTTCAACAGTAAAACAGTGGGACAAAGTTGCCAATCTAGTAGCATGTTTAATTTCATGTAGTGAAAAAAAGCTGATCAGAACAGTTTCCATGAAAATATTTGTAAAGAAGACAGAGGGAAGCCTTGTAACATCAGTGAGAAATTAACTGATGTCAAGATATCAGGTTTAGATTGAATACATTACAGTCCCTTTTATTGAATTTTGTCAAGAATCTTGAGATATTCAGTAGGAACACCAGACCAGATATGGCAGCAGTATTCAATGTACAAATGAATGGTGGATATATCAATATGCAAGATGGATTGTGACAAGAAAACTTTTCTGGTACAGTACATTGAACCAACATTCTTTGCAATAGACATAGCAATTTATTCGATATAGTTGCTCCATTTTATGTTAGTGGGAAACAGATGACATCACATAGGGCATTGATGAAGATCAGAATCAGCATAAGTCCAAGATAGAGCCCTCTGTGTTAGTATGAAATGATCTGGAAGCATGCCCGTTCAACATGATCTCCATCATATGAATTGTTAGGAATGATTGGATTGAGCTGAATGTTCATCCTGTGACATCATGGCCCTTGAGCTTGCAGAGAAGGTCAGCATGCCAAATCTGTTGAATGCTTTTGAGATATCTAGAGCCACAGCTTGAGCTTTGCCATTCTTATCTAAAGCTTGATAGACAAATTAAGTGACCATCTGACCAATTTTCAGTTGCGTGGTTCACTATGGAAAGCTATAAATAGTTTATCAGATTTTGGCCAATAACCCACTTAAATGCTTCATGCCACATTGAAATTCTTTAATTCCATGCCTGGCTGTAATTTTTTAATTTACATTTTCATAGGAGAGACTATTCCATTAGTTAAGATTAGAAGTTTTTATTTTATTTGTTTGGAGAGATTGTGTTTTGGTTTGAAAGGAATATGTTTTTTTAACAGAAATATTTTTTCTCTCAAAATATTAAGTGTCTCAATAAATGATCTTGCTCTTTTCATAAAAAGACAAAATTTGAAAATTGTGGACAGTGATTCTTTCATGATTTCTGATGAAAGAATACATAAAACAATACTTTTTTATTTGAACAGCATCTAAAAAACAAAACAAAAATTGAATATCTTTTATCATATAAATATTTGTCTATGATATTTCCATATTTTAATGAAAATCTTTTTGAAGATATGTCCTATTTTAAAACATTAACTTTTTCTGAAATATAACACTTGACCAAACCAGCTAATTTTTTTTTTTTTTTTTTTTTAGACAAAAGATATATTTACATTCAGACTAATATCCTCATCTTTGTCATTATCATCATATTTCAGACATTGTGCACTCTAGACTTCTTTCGCTGTCTGTCAATTCAAGTAACCTTCAGGACAATAATTTAGTTGGTTCATTAATTTGATGATATAGTAATTGTGAGTCCAACTGCTAAAACTGGGGGACTGACTAAGATTCATTGGAAACAGGGCAAGAAATAACTGAGTACTTATAAGGACAAGACACCCCTGGACATGTACAGTAGATTGAAAAAAATCTACCACTGTAGATCATATAAAGAGTGAAATCTGAAATTAGCTGAAGGTTACTCAGAATGTCAGATATTTGGAAAAGGCTGGAGAGCACAATGGCTGATATGTTGCAACAATAGTAACAAATATGAGGACATTAGTTCAAATGTAAATAATAACTCCCCTTCCAATAAATTCAAATGGGTGTTCTTTTTCTTATTTTCTTATATAATACTTCATATTCATTGCTTTTTAAACCCCGATATATATTAGCATTTATTTCTTCTCTTGATTTTAAAATTTTCATAAAAACTAATTTGCATTATAGGTCTTTACTGTTTGTTATGTGCTCCAATAAGTGAAAAAATAAAAATATCTTTTATAAAATTTTTTACCAGCTCCGTCAACTGATCAGACTTTGTATCACTTCAGCATTTAAAGATTACACAGCTGTAATCTTTTGATGCCGGCCTTGCCTTTATTGATTTAAAACAAAATTGCTGTGATTGATTTTATGTGAAGCAATTCAAATCACAAGTAATCATACTTTGTAGCATGATTCTTTTAATTGAAAACATAAGCTGGTTGGTAGGAAAATGATAAGTTTTACATTTGCAACTTTAAATAGTTAATGATTTTAGAATAACAAACTGAAACAATCTAATGCCGATGGATTGAATAAAGGGTTCAAAATTCCAAGAAGGTTACAATGCCTGTTTTGAAAGTCATAATTTATAACAACCAAAATGTGATTATAAAAACTAATAGGATAATATCAGTTTAAATAATAATGCTTACAAAATCAGTTTTTTATAACCATACAAATGATTTTTTCATTCCCAGTCTGATGTTATTATTATTATTCTGTGTATTTAGGTAGCAAATGTTATTAAAGACAAAAGAAATTTGTGTCAATTAATTTTATTGATTGACTTTTTCAAATGATGAATAATCTTTCATAGATAAGAGGGAAATTCTGTTAGATTCATTATTTACTGTAACAAATTCAATGCTAGCAATATAGTTTTAATAATAAAATACTCCAATTTTCCAACCCCCTATATAAGACCAATGTTGTACATGAATATACTTGCCCACTTGGTGAATGTTCCTCTGTAAATAAAAAAAAAGTTTTACATAGGATATACCACAAGCACAGTTAATGTGTTGTCTGATGCCACCTATTGAGTTCCATCAGACAACACATTAACAAGTAGCATAAAGATCATAGTAACATTAGACATGCATTCAAAAACAATACCCAAATACTAGCAAAATTGAATAGTAAAAAAAGAATTATGATTCTCAAAGCAATACTCATACAACAAAAACAATCATCTATAAATAAAAACAACAATAATAATTTAAGAACCTACCTCCTCAAATGTGCAACACACACACAAATACATCACACCTTGCCTAATTCATAACACTCTTTGCCTACGTCACAAAACACTCATCATTTGGCTCTACCTACCCTGATGATGACTCAAGAAAGCTTGGACCATATTTCTTCCAAAATGAACTTTGAATAATTTCTGACAGAATTTCCTCCTTATCTGAGAAAGATTATTCATAATTTGAAAAAGCTGATGAATAAAATTAATCAATACAGAATGTCTTTAATAACATTATTATTATTATTATTATTATTATTATAGACCATGATTTTTTCATAAATGGATTTTTTTTTTGTTTTTTGAATATTAGACAAAAGACAAAAAATTTGGTAAAAATATGCTACAATCGCATATGAATGATTTTTATGGAAAAAAATCAAGCTGATACTTTAAAATGAGTATT
This sequence comes from Acanthosepion pharaonis, assembly GCA_903632075.3. NCBI lineage: Eukaryota > Metazoa > Mollusca > Cephalopoda > Sepiida > Sepiidae > Acanthosepion > Acanthosepion pharaonis. The sequence continues at coordinate 2,987,242 of CAHIKZ030000557.1, read as the reverse complement.
TGTTGTTCTGAATAAAAAAGAGCTTAAAATACCAAATTGAAAATAAAAAAGTTTTAATGTTATACAGTTTAATTCAAAGTTTATAAAATCCTCATTGGTTTCACTATGAACTGAAACATTTTATCATTGTTAATTTGAATTTATCTGTTTATAATACTCATTTCTTTAGATATTTGTAAAGTGAGAAAAATAGAATGACAAATGAAGAAACAAACTATTTTGCTTCTTAGGTCTATACAGCACTTCAGCTTTCAGTGACATGTCTAACTGAACAGTATATGCCAGCCTGCTGAGTATCTAATGAAAATGGAAATACCAGTTAGGTGATTACTGACAAAAAATGCATTAAGCCCTCTCACTAGTCAAGTGTATTGCAAATTTGAAATCCATGCTATTGTCATAAAAAAACATATTCAAATATACTAAAAGCTTTGATGTATAAGATGCAGACAGATCTTGGTATCAAATTCTTGTAGTAAAATAACTGTATCTTGTGCATAAAAAAATGTAGCATATGTGTTTAGTTATGCACAAGGACAGTGAACCATTATGAACCAAGTTTAGGTTTGTATAAGCATATGAGAACACAGAACAATGTCAAGGAAAAATTATTTGTTTAAAGTGATAGAATTCATTTAAAGAATGAAAAAAAAAGTATAGTAATGTTTCTTGGTATAAGATAATCATAAAGTAACAGGATTACTAATATATATTGTAAGAGAACACCATATAATGTTCAGTGCAGTATTGACCCACACTCAAACCAACGCATTTTATATAGTTATGTTTATTGTTCTTCATTGATAAAGAAAAAGAAAACATCACATATCTTTTGATATTTTTCTTTTTAACTTTTTCTTTTATCAATCAATGAATAATATATGATCACTTCTATTCTTTGACACAATTAAAAAAAAATATATATATATAAAACATTTTAAAATTTGTGTCTGATAGATAATTTCATTTTTAGATAGAATTTGCCAATGTTGTTATATTGGAATTTGTTTAACAAGGCATAAATAATTATTGAAGAGTTTTATTTTTTCATCAGTTATTTTAAAAACAATATGCTTACACACACACACACACACACATATATATATATGAACAATAATGCACACAGGTATATACTTAAAATATTCAACCCTAAATATAGAGAGAAGATATTATTTACTCAGGAATAAATATGAGAATAGATTTTTTTAAAAAGTGGAAATGTTTATCCGAATTAAGCATAATCCTAATCTTTGTCTATTGTTTCATATATACAGGCATATATATATATATATATATATATATATATATAATGTTTTAAACACATAAATGCCAATCTCTCCATAAGAAATGACTCTAACACAGAATGTATATTTTTGTACAAGAAATATTTTTTGAGTTTTAATCTTATTGATTATTTTTGTGTAGCATTGTATTGTGTGCAGATACTAATACAAACATAATAGGTATTTATTAGAAAACTAAATATTTTATCTGTGTGAAATAAAATCTTAAATCGGATCATTTAACTATAAGCCTAAAAGAAGACCTATATATATATATATATATATATATATAATTTAATAAAAAAATATAACATAAATATGTTATAGAATCGCTACAAAAATAGCCATTTTGTTTCAACACTACTGGTGTCTTATCAAGTGATGTTGTTGAATATAGAATAAAGAGTTTTAAAAAGGTTCAGATTGACCAAACACCTCTCGATAAGGGAAATGCTGTTAACATAAGCTGCAATGACCAATCAAAATACTAGTGTATGAGAATTCAAAAAACTTGAGAACGAACCTTGGTTATAATTATTAATATATCTTACTTATTATAAAATGCAGATTGTGTGTGTGTGTGTGTGTGTGTGTGTGTGTGTGTGTGTGTGTATGTGTCTGTACATTTATATATTGGATCGGATTTCCTACATTTTCCAACTGATTTCAACAAAACTTCACAGGACTGAGTAAAATTACGTTGCGGTGGTTCTGACAGCGCAAAAAATTCGAAAAACACAATTGTTTTTGCACAAAATCAATTTGAAAACACAATAAAACACGATTCTGTCGCCAGAATGAAAGGGGGACAACTCATATCGAGTTATACTTATTATAAAACCCAGGTTGTTTGTGTGTGTTCGTTTATATATGGGATCGGATTTCCTACATTTTTCAACCGATTTCAACAAAACTTCACTTTTTTTGGCAGGTGGTGTTTCTTATTGTCTTGCAAACTTTTTTCTTTATTTTTACATTCAGAATACTTTAAAAATTCCATTTACAAGACAATTGTTTATAATAAAATTCTATTCAATCGATAGACACATAACGATTGAAAACAATGTTTTTGTTTGAGTTTGACCAATTCGTAAAAAAAAAAAAAACCTAATTAAGACATGCATGTCCATCAACCTTAAACAATAATCTTTGTCAATTTTATTTTTCAGTCTTTATGATGGTCGATACTTGATCTATCTATCTGTTACATCCCCGGGCAATACCGGGCTCTCCTGCTAGTATAATATATAATAGTGATTTTAAAATTGCTTGTGATAGTTGTTTTGTTACATTTTAATCTTGTATGGACTCTGAATCCTTTATAGTGATTTGGATAATATTGCTAGTATATATATATATATATATATATATATATATTTTATGTTACTGTGTAGGTTGATATATTTATTTCTATGTGTGTGTATATATGCATATGCGTATATGTATGTATGTTTGTATATATGTATGTGTGTATGTATATTTATGTGTCTATTTATCTATATATCTTTGTCCATGTAATATTTTAATAGTCTGTTTGAATTTGTTTAATAACACTTTTAAATTTGAATATTGGTAGGTGTGTATATGTGTGTGTCTTTATTAATATATGTGTGTATGATCACTTATATATGCCTTTCATTGTATATGTTGTATGTTTTTTTTTAGGGTCGTGGACCTCTGTTTCCTGTTTCGTTTGTGTTTTTGCATGTTTATATGTCTAAATATGCCTACATGTTTGTGTATTATAATCTGATTGTTTATGTATTGTCTTTTGCAAGATTTCATACTTCCCTCTCCATATCACCACTTCAAATGTATCTAAGGTGTAACAAAGCTTTGTAGATTTATATCCCCATTAGATTAACGTTTATTCTATCTGAGTTTTTTGGCCTTTCAATTAAAACGAAATAATAAAATATATGTATTTTTTCTTCAGTTTCTTTAAATAATTTTATAATATTTTAAACTTAATACAGAGTAAATTTAAAATTAGTAATTTTTAATTTTCAGTTTTATAGTAAAATTTAATATTAATTAGTTAGAATGATTTCTATTTCAATCTAACCCTAACATTGAAGCATTATTATAACCTAGGTTCATTGACAAGTTTTTTTAATTCTCATATACTTGTATTTTGATTGGTCATTACAGCTTATGTAACAGCATTTCCCCTAGCGAGGGGTGTTTGGTTGATTTGAACCTTTTAAAACTCTTTATTCTACATTGAGCACCATCACTTGATAAGACACCAGTAGTGTTGAAACAAAATGGCTATTTTGTAGTGATTTTATAAAATATTTGTTATAATTTTCAAATAATATTTGTTCTACTCTGTATTGAGCACTCTTTTAAGATTAGTATTTTTTGGTTATTGGAAATGTTTTGCTCTGAGGGTCCTGTCTCAGTGTCATGCTAGAGATGACATATACTATCAATACTCATTTGTTTGTGCTAGCTCTAAAGCTTAAGGAGTGTTGGGTCATGAAAACAGTTTATATTACAATAATTTGTACCTATAATAAAAAACGAATATAAGCCTATAATAAAAGAATAATCAAAACTGATATTAAAAGAAGAATGATAAAATGATTGATATGAAATATCCTAACAAATTATGAAACATTGAATTCATGAAAACCAGTTGGATGTTTAAAAGGAGAATCAAAATAAATGTTTGAAAGAAGAATATAAATGAATGTTTGAAAGAAGAATATAAATGAATATTTGACAGTAGAATCTAAACGTATAATAAAAATTGAAGCTTCTCTTGATTTTTAGGCTAGGGGATTATGGTAAATTATTTTTGCCAAAATATAAAAGCTAAAGTTATGTATAATATATAAGAAGGTTGACTAATTAAGATATAAATGTAAGTAGACACATCAGTTGGTATTTTAAAAAACATGCAAGTGTACCAGAATAAAACCTCCTGCTGACCAGCTGTTGAATTCTGGTACACTTGCATGTCTTTTAATTTAGCAACTGATGTGTTTACTTAGATTTATATAGTGTTAGCCAATGAAATTTCCAGCTAATATTCAGTTTGACAGCTATCTAGCTCTCTCCCTCTATCTACCTAGTTAACTGTTTATCTACCTACCAAGTTAGTTATCTCCCTCTTTCTTTATTTATCTCTATCTATATTTATCTAGCTATCTCTTTCTATGTATCCTTCTAGCTAGCTATCTTTCTATCTATCTCTGTATATCTATCTATTTATCTATCTCTAGTTAGCTCTCTATATATGATAGAATAATATTACTATTTACTTAAGTGGTAGGTGTTTCTTAAGCTTGTCTAATTTACAGTTGTGGAGTAATGGACAGCAGCTTGGGTTGAGAAATCAAACAGTTGAGTTTGAATTCCAGTTGACTCCATTACATTCACTTACATGCTAATACCCTTGGAAAAGGTATGAATCCTCCTCTTCTCCCACCAGCTATGGGTAAATAGCAGAACAGACTGGGTTCTATAGCCTTGCATGGCAACTGGTCTACTGCAGAAAGAAATGGCAACCTACTGCGGGAAAAAATCTACCTTGTTAGTCATGTATTGAAAGATATATGATTGCCTAAGTGTGTATCCCGCATGGCACATAACTGACTGACTGAATTTGCAGTTGATCCAAATTCAAGCAAAATAAACATTTATTTGCATATATACATAATTACACATCAGTCATGCAAGATATTGAGCACTTTTAACAAGTTGTTCTAACCTTTCCAGAACTGTTAGTGGTAAACAATGAAAATCAAAACTTAATTAATAGAGTTCATTATGAAAATTGTTTTGCATGATGTAAGAGGGAATTGTCACTCGAAATTAAATTTATTTTATAATAAATAAATAACTAGATGATGGTAATGTGGTTTTTGGTAGTTTCATTTACAAGTTCAATAACTTATTGTCTTCTTGGATGAAATATTTTTGTGTTTATTAAATATATTTTAATATTGCTGAAAGAGATCATGGGACAAATCATTTCGGTAGAAGGACTTGACAGTTATTTGATTTCACTAACTTCAATCAAAAGCTTTGCATCATAACAAAGAAAAATTTTCTAAGTGGTTTTGTAATGTTAGATAAAATCAAGTATGACACATACATCAAACTAGGAGTGAGATTTTGACCTCTGCATTTTGTAAGTAGATTTTAATATAGACATAAACATAACATCTATTAAACAAATTGTTAGAGTTCTAACAATTTATGTACTTTGATGATATAAAAACAATGTAATTATGACATGCTTGCTTTTATTTGTAAACATTTTGAATACAAGAAACAACATGCATTACATGATCATATTTGTGTGTCTGTGTGTGTATATATATATATATTACAGTATTTACATTATTCAGACAGTTGTCCTCATCTTTATTGTCATATTCCCGATGTTTCAGCTGTTGTACACTTCAACCTTCTTCAGGTGATATATGCTGGAATTATGGGGTTAGACTGTTCTAGTTCCACATGTAATGCCTTTTCTGAATATTTCAGTTTCAGCTAACTCTTTTTAGTAACTTAACTCACCAAGTTTTGGTTCACCTCTACTCTAGCCAGGTATTGAGCATACAACTCTGTGGGTCAAGGCACTGGATTACTTCAACCAACACTTTGATCCATTGGGCCATGTATCTTTGGGAACAATAGTGTAAATAGTTACTCTATCTCATATATATATATATATATATATATATATGGTGTATCAAAAATACTTTTGCAAACTTTGGGAGCGAGTTTTCACACCAAAACAAGGACAGGGACATACTCTGACAGCCCGCAGAATGTGCTGTTCCTGGTCACGCATATAAGCAGATCTCGGTTTTCCTCAATCCATAGTTTTTGGTGCCACAGTTCCTGTCTTGGCAATGTGATGATAAACAACAGCAAAGGTTGGATGACTTGCCTGGCTTCAGTCTGGAAATGCAATCTGATATTACCATTTGTGTGGCTGTATGTAAAAACCTGCCTGTTCGCAATATGAATATCCTGTCATTGTTAAACGGAACATTTCAGTTAGCTCACTACTAAACACATTAAACAGTGAAGACAGACTAATCACAAATGTACGTACACAAATGACAAATGCAACCTGGTGTACATGGCAACACAGTGCCATCTTCCTTCCATAAACTTTCTTTAAACTTAATAACTCAAAAACAAAGGATTTGCAGACATATGTTTGTATGGATTTTGTCCTTGTTTTGGTGTGAGGAACCTGCTCCCAAAGTTTGTAAAAGTACTTTTGATACACCCTGTATATATAATCAGGCTTATCAATTTCCAGTTTTTATTATAAATTGACTTTTCTTGTATAATATAGTGTTTTCATAATCCGACACCACTGAAGTTTCAAACCTGGTGCAAAAAAGTATGACAGTTTATGTTTTCAGCAGGAGACCAGAATAAAGAATTTAAACAAGAACAGTTCTGACAAAGTTAGGATTCACAGTAAGACTCTGTATGAATAAATGTAAGATAATTGCCATATATGAACATATAAATCAAAATAAAATTTCTCAATAAAAAAATTAAATTTTTAAGACAGAATTAGAAGATTATTAGTCCATACAAATAGGTTATTATAAAATATAATTTTCCATAATTCACATCATTTTCTCTGTTAGAATAATTACCATTCTTTGCTATTGATAGAATTCTATTAAAAAGAATACTACAGATTTATTTTGTTCTAAAAATTGAGTAAATCAAGACAAGTCTTTGAGCAAAAAGAATGCAGAAAACATTGCAATTTTTACAATGGACAATTTTTAAAGAAAATATATGCTATTTTATGATTTTCATGACAAGTTTTTCACATTCAGTTTTCTGAAAACTACAAATGTTTTGTGCACAAGATGAAATATGAGTTTTGCAAGTATTACACATGAAAAAAGCATCTAAATTACTTGAGATTTCAAAAATTTAAGGAAGTATACACACTCTGGTATATATTAATAAAAATTTTTAAATTATTTTTTTTTACCAGTACACCTATGTATACATAGAGAACATGTTTAAACTGTTAACAGTTCTCTGGCTTCTTTTGATTTTTATGTGCTCTATCAATTTTTTTCTTGCTATTTTTTTATTTTCTGATTGTGTTTACATAAAATTTTAATCACTATTCAATACTTACACCTATTTTAGAAAGTATTGTTTATCCGTACATGTATCTGGTCAATCACAGATAAATTAATAGAGATAAATGTTCTTATCATTTTTATTAGAAATCTATATTAGTTAGTTTGATTCAGCATTTATCTTTAATGCAGTTTAACATTCGAAATCAGAGAATGCTCTGAAATATAAAATCTTATGACATGAAGTAAGGGTAAACTGTGAAGTAAGCTCTAATTGTTGTTAGTTTTGGCATATTAAATGAAAATGAATTAATATTGCCATTATTTTATGTAATTTTTATTTATTATGTAATTTTATTTTATTTTGCTTATTTATTTTTAAAAGTCATGTGTTAACCATTTCTATATAATCTGAATCCTGCATAGACAAACTAGAATTATGATAGACATGAATTACAACATGAATGCTGCTTGACAGGGCAAATACACATGAGGTTGGCTTAACCAATGAGAAACAAACAACACAACAATTAAAAATTTTCTTTTTTCAACTATATTTCATTTTCTGTTGAAGCTTTAACAGAAGCAAGCACATTAAATCTGTAGATGTTTCTTATTTGTTCCTTATTCTATCATTCTGAGAAATTCTAAGCCTTATTTGATCTCAATTCATACATATATATATATATATGTGTGTGTGTGTGTACTTGTGTATAAATTGTTAGTGTATGGATAGTTTAATGGTTATTGACGTAGTGAAATTAGCAAACCAAGTTCAAATTCCAGTTCATTCTATTTCATTGACTTTTGTGCAAATACTCTTATAAAAACCATAAGCACCTTTCTCCGGCTATTACTTAAACAGTAGAGCAGACAACAGAGCTTTCTTGCCTTGGTTATCAGCCAGTCAATGAGAAGGACATATCTGAATTCAAACCTTCATGTCACACTGTACACCATATTTATGTTATCAGTGAGGCTGGTTCTATATGAGCCTTCACCATTATAATCAAATCATCTGTGTGGGTAGTTTAGCAATTCAGTTTTGAATTGAACTGATGAGCACCATTCTTTAAAATCAATGAGAAAATCTCCCATGTGTGTGTGTCTGTATTAATGCATCAAAAACAGATAACTTGAAAAAAGTAATTTCTGAGAAACATTTTCTCAAATGTGTTATGAATTCTTATGAAAAATTTTGAAATATAAATATAATACATCATTAAAAACGGTGATTATTAACTTGAAATAATAAAACTAGAAAGAGTAAAGTGCTGCTTGAATGTGTATAATAATTGCAAGTTACTTAATAATACCAGTTGCTCAAATTACTATAGAGTTGGTTATAAAACATTATTTGTTGTATAGTTATAGTTTCAACATTATAGTTAAAATGGAAAATGAAAAAATTGAGGCAAGAATTATCAGTAATGAACAGTATGAAATCTTTTTTGTCTTTTAACAGGGATTAAATTGTCCAATTATACTTTTTAATTTTAAGTGACGAACAACTTTTAACTTTTGCTTTAGAGCTGGTTATTATCAATTTAAAAAAAATAAAATTAGACTTTTAATAAATTGCATATAAAATTTTAAAGAAATGGCTGTTATTTGCTGATATTTTTTTAATGGAAGTCTCTAATAGAAGATTGAAAAATGTCATCGTTAATATGCTGACAGTTTGTGTGTTGCTAAGAGTTTTAAAAATACATGATTCACAATTTATTTTAAAGTATAATAAATTTTTACTATTTTGGAAGTGAGAAACATTGTAATGAGTTTATTTTTAATGACTACATTTTCTAGTTCTGATACTAATAGTCATCATCCTTCTCCTCAAAGGATTCTTTGAAAAAGAATTTACAGACATGATTTAGCTTATGAGAATTAAATTCTATCTTAAACTATATTGCTTTTCTGGATTTATTCTTTGAGATTTTTGTAATCTGGATTAGCTCCAGAAATTTTACTTTTTAAAGCTCCTTCGGATCAGCATTAAACATGAAATCTGTCAATTAAATTATTGTATAAAGTTAACTGAAAATTATAGCTTATACATTTTATATAGTAGTAATAGTACTATTATTAATATTAGTTACAGATCATATTATAATTCTGCTTGTTTCCTTGTAAGTTATCTTAGTATGTGCATTATGACCTGCCATTACCTCAGGTTAATAATGGACCATTCCATCTTGTGAGAAAAGATGTAAGAAAAAGATATATCAGAAATGCTGTTAGTTTTAGTGAGAAAAGAAAGCAGAAAAGAAAGCTGAAGGCCTACTTCAGTAAAATGGAAATAATGAGGGAAAATAGAAACAGAAGGGGAGATGAAAGAAACATTTTTTGCAATGTCATAATGGACATATATCATTTTTGTCTTTTATAATTCCATCTATCTAATCTGTCTTTGTCAATATTATTTCAGTTTCCTTGATAATTATCTTTGATTAATGAAATATACTTTAGGCAGAAGTCACGATACAAAGAGCAAATTGTCAGCAGCAGTATGCAAAATAATAAAAACAATTACTTCCGATATTTTGTTGAAGTTTTTAAACTCAAATATTTAACAATACAATAATGGAATTTCCAAGTGTATCTTATAGTTGTGTAACTCACAAGGAATGTATTTAATCATTAAATTAAGAATTATGACTCATTAGAGAAATAAAAATAGAAAAATATGAAAGTTTGAGTACTGCTAGTAATAACAATAATAACAGTTTACAAACATTTTGCTAAAATGTTTGCATTAATGTTTATACTACTTACATGCAGACTAGTGTCCTCATCTTTGTTGTTGTTCTCACAACATTTCAGCTTTTATGTCCTCCAGACATCATCAGGTGTGTGTCAATACAAATAACCTACATTGAATTCCAAACTAAACCCTTTATTTAATCGATGGGGTGAGACTGTTCTTGTTTCACTGCCCATATGTAGGGATATCTCATATAGTTCTTATTTTTAGTACTGTTTATTTATTGCTCTCCCTGTTTCTAACAATACCCGAACAGTATTAAAAATAAGAACTACATAAGATATCCCGAGACATGGGCAGTGGAACAAACAAGAACAGTCTATTCTTGTAGATTAAATAAAGGGTTTAGTTTAGAATTCCCTGAAGGTTACCTGGATCAATATATACCTGAAGAAAGCCAGATAATATTCCAAATGTAAATAGTATAAATAATGATAGCTTTTCAGCCCAGAAATTCTGCATTGATATTTAATATTCTATAACATGGCAACTTAAAATTGTTCCATTTTTCTGTTAAGAAAAGATTCATTTTACTTTTGGGCTCAGAATATGCACTTAAGTTGCTCTAGAGTTAAAAAAATGTGATGATAATAACAATTTCTGTCAAGTAATGTTCTTGCATATTCAGTCGTCTTTTACTGATGTGAACACTTTTCAGTTTCTTCTAAGTATGTTATTTCCGATTTACTTAAAACTCCTTCATTCTTTCCACTGAGAACACATCCCTTTTTAACTGCTTCATTGATATTCTCTACACTTGCATTTCCTCAGAGATCTTGCAAGTACTTCTATTAAGACAATGGTATATTAAAAAACACATTCAAGCAGATTTAACACAATTTAGTTTGAGTTGTGGCAAAGAAGTACATTCCATTCTTTTGCTTCTGTGGAGACATTTTTTTATGCATCATTCGCAATTTTTAAAAAAATCTGTTATCAACATGTAGATACAATCATAAAGAATGCTGATGACTATCCTACTCATTGTTCTAAAAAATAAAAATATATTTGCACTCATCACTCAAGGAGATACCTAATACTGTTTATAATGATCTATCTTTACAAGTGTCAGATTAGGCCCCAAAGAAGACTATTGCTTCCATATCTGGGATAGAGATGCTTAACTCTCATTTTCCAGCTTTGACTGAGTTCAAAATTGTTTACAACGTCTTCCAAACAGCAACCTCTTTCCTGCAAATGCACTATTGTAAGATTATTGCAATTCTGTCAATATTTCCATGGCAAATATTTGAATGAGCTCTATTATTTAGCTCCAACAGTTCACACCTTTACTACTGAGTCATGATATGGTTCTTCCATGGAGCTGAATTATTCTCATTTCTTCCATATTACAAATGTAAAGAGAAAGTCCCTCTCAGCTTCCTCCCAAGAACTGCTACTTTGTGGAAAAAAAAACTCCTGCATGAAAACTTTACTGAACACTAACTCTTTATGCAAGAGGTCATTTCTTATCTATCCTCCTCATCCTCATAGTCTTTACTTCCTACAACATCCTTCACTCATTCATCATAACCATTTTAATAGTTACCTTGTGATTATCAAGCCTTATATTAGTTAAACTTAAGTATTGAAAAAATAAAAGAAGCTTTTGTTTCACTAATATAAAAATTAATTTTAGGAAATTAAAACAATCTCCAATCCTCATAATACTCTCTTTCTTTCACATTTTCTCCATTTTTCCTTTATCTCTCTTTCTCTGTACAGATTCATCGACAATACTGTAAATAAAAATATAGTACTACCAAGAGAGCCTTTATTAAATTTTGACCCTGGAGACAGGTATGGTTTGCAGAGCTAAAAGTATAATTACCAATAAGCCAAGGGACCTCAACACTATCTTATGATAGCACCTAATTTTGTTGGTCATTTAGTGTAAGAATAGCCAATAAAAATGCAGCATCAGCGTAGGCTTATTCAGTGATGTGAAATTTTGAATGAACTGACCATATGTGACTGAACAGTGAACTCTATTTAGAAAGTCAAGAAGATGTTCTATGTTATCCAATTTGAAATGAGTGACATTGTTCATTTTTCAAACGTAAAGCACGTGCCAACAAAGGAATCCCATGTACTCTGTTATTTTCTCCA
>CAHIKZ030000557.1:2882500-2970000 GCA_903632075.3 Acanthosepion pharaonis | reverse complement strand
TAAAAATGGTAAAAGAACAGATTAGGATGAATTCCTCATTATTCTCTTTTAAACTAGAAACTTTTTATTATTTATTTTGAACTTAGTTTAAGAACATTGCTAATATCTTAAAATTAAGGTGGCCAAAAAATTTCAATAGCTTAAGATAAAAACTGGGGTTTTTATATAAAAATAATGTGGAATAAAAGTGTTATTAAAATCCTGATAACATAAAAATATATATAGGGCATCCATAATTCAAAAAGATTCGCCAACATTAAACTTTTTAGAATAAATAAATAAAAATCCAGTTCCAAAAATATTTCTGTCTAAAAGAATTAAAACACTGAATTTTTTTTTTTTAGATCATTAAATGTGTCCTTTAGATTAACTATTTTTGTTTATAAAAATTTTACTGAATCAAAAATAAAATATTGTCTGTACAGTGCAATATATAAAAAAAAAAAAAAAATTTTGGGTTTAATGATTTAAAATTTAAATATTAAAACATAAACACTTTAAAATTGGTTAAATAAAATGTATGGAAACACCTCATTTTTTGAGAATATTTGGTTTGATGTTTGATGATGTAAGGAAATGTAACCCATTGTTTGTGTATATGGAGTTAAGGATTATTTAAAATAAATAATTTGATTAATTAATACATAAATATTTGAGAAAATGACTTAATAAATTTATATTACAATTTTGGGGCTAGCTTAAAATATTTACATTGGATTTATACTTACTTATACCATTTAGAAAAGTTTGAAGGAATAACAATGAAAATATTTTGAAATTTTAATGGTAGGTTTAAAATTGCATTAAAATTGTAGTAAATGAAATGAATTCAACCTGTTCTTGGTAAGGAATTTACTGATAGTTTGTAAATAAATAATTGGGTCTCAAAATGATTGGTAAAGTAAATTAGTAAGTCTGATTTTTTTGTAGTAAGTTCCATGTATTTTAAAATTAAAGGTTTAAAATTGTAATCTACATATATTGGATATTGAAAAATAATTTACCTATGATTTTTTGTTATTTTCAATATAACCAACATCAAAATTATTTCAAAAGTTTAAATTTGTTTTTTGAAATTGAAACTTTTTAAATGTCTCTAACCTAAGTTTCTTTTTAACTTGGTGAATTTAGAAAATAAAATGGTTGTCGATGATGTGTTGTAATTTTCTTACATGTTATATCTAGGTTTGTCCAGTGACAGTATTAAACTTATTTTTTTACTCTTTTGAGAAATGGTGATTTTTGTAGCTTTGTTAATTAGGATATTATTATAAAAGGTTTTACATACTTTGATAGGTTCAAAAAATGAAAATTACCTTGTATAAAAGTAATATAGTCAAAAAAACTAACAATGAAAATATTTTAAAAATTTTAATTAAAATTAAAATTGTAAAATAAAATGTTGAACATTTAACAAAATACATATATATTTATTAATTAGGTTACAAATTTGCAATAAAAAATTAATTACGTAAACACACACACACAAACACAATGATATATATATATTAATATTCAAATAATATTTAAATTTAAATGTTGGAAAAAATTTATATATATATATATATATATAATCAAATATATATGAAGTAAATTTCTTTGTTTATATATATATATATATTAAACAAATATATATTTTAAAATTTAATGTTGATTTATATATATATATATATATAAATCAAATATATGCTTAAATGTTGATTTATATATATATATATAATAATCAAATATATGTAAGCTTAAATGTTGATTTATATATATATATATATATATAAAAAGAAATATATGAATCTTAAATGTTGATTTATATATATATATATATATATATATATAAAATAATCAAATATATAATGGATTAAATGTTTAATTTATATATATATATATATAAAAGGGAAAATATAAATCAAATATATGCTTAAATGTTGAAAATTTTTATATATATTTTTTTTTTTATATATATATATATATATATATATAATCAAATATATGGAAAATTAAATGTTGATTTTACATATACATATATATAATCAAATATAAATTTTAAAAGTTGAAATTATGATATATATATATATATATATTTGCAAAATAAAATATTTTTTCTATCAAATGTATATATGATTAAATGATTATTTATATATATATATATATATAATCAAATATATGCTTAAATGTTGATTTATATATATATATATATATATATATAATCAAATATATGCTTAAATGTTGATTTATATATATATATATATATATATATAATCAAATATATGTAAATGTTGATTTATATATGTATATAATCAAATATATGCTTAAATGTTGATTTATATATATATATATATATATATATATAATCAAATATATGCTAAATGTTGATTTATATATATATATATATAATCAAATATATGCTTAAATGTTGATTTATATATATATATATATATATATAATCAAATATATGCTTAAATGTTGATTTATATATATATATATATATATATATATAATCAAATATATGCTTAAATGTTGATTTTTATATATATATATATATATATATATATATATATAATCAAATATATGCTTAAATGTTGATTTATATATATATATATAATCAAATATATGCTTAAATGTTGATTTATTTATATATATATATATATAATCAAATATACGCTTAAATGTTGATTTATATATATATATAATCAAATATATGCTTAAATGTTGATTTATTTATATATATATATATATAATCAAATATACGCTTAAATGTTGATTTATATATATATATATATATAATCAAATATATGCTTAAATGTTGATTTTTATTTATATATATATATATATATAATTATTTATTTAAAAATATGATTCCAAATCACTACATAAGAGGTCTCATGTTTCAAAACAAGAGCCGAAAACTTCAATATAATCCTTTAAATTAAATTGAGTTGAAAGTAAAATGGGCTCCGTTCCATCTTCAAGCGAAATTTTTGTTGGAATAACGTATATCTGAAATTTACTTGTTTTAAAATTGAAATCAAAATCCCCATGGTAACAGCTATGGTGAATTGTCTAAATTGGGTAGGCGAGTGTAGGGTGTTTATAATAAGTAGCGGTATAGAGATACTTTCAAGGTGTCAAGTCAGGGAAAGGTGGGGGTGTCAAAAATGAAACGGAAGATGTATTGGCCATTGTCTAGTTTGCTTGTCAATGGAGATTTATTTATTTATTTTATTTTATTTTATTATGAAAGGGAATTGTGCATATAAAAAAAGAAAAACTTTCGTAACGTTTGTTTTTTGACGACTTCATAAAGGGTTATCTTATATGTAAGGTATTTAAACTACTAATTTAGGCTATGGATTATGAAGTGTGTTATGTTGTATGCATGTTTGTAGTTAATTATTCCTACTATGAATCTGATGATTGGGCTATTTGTTAAACAAGTTATATAAATTTTTTTATCTAATAATTCAAACCAAAAATCTGATGATGCCTACAAAAAAAAGTTAACTCGTGTCTATTATTTAATAGATTATTATTATTTAGAAGTTTAATAATGTGAAATTTTTCATGGAGGCACAAAGGGCATGGGTCATCCCAAGCTTTACATATTCTAGCCTTGTCAATAATTTTCCATTTAACTTTTGGTGTCTTATTTGTTTCCTTCAGGTGCCAAAAATATTTTGATAGTGAAGTCTGATTTTGTTTGTTTATATTATTAAAGGAGCACTTATGCTGCCTCCATCTATCTTTTAAAATTATTCTTCGTGGACCCAATGTATATCATATTAGTGCTAGGGCTCTCTGTGGATGAAATAGTACATTGGTATACCACAGAATTAATACAACATTTATTTTCTAATGGGCAGTCTTCTGGGTTTCTACAGTTACATAATTTTTCCCTTTTATCGTCTGATTTAAGTGCAGAGTTTTTATTAATACTGTTTTTGGCATGGGGTTTGTTCAAGATCTTATTATTGTGTTTTTTTTATTATGCGTTCAAGATTATCAGAGCAGCTGTAGCTCAATTTTAGGGTGTTCTTATTGAATATATTACTAAGCTTACTATTGGTGGGGAAGTGTTTATTAATAAACGCTAAGCTAAGAATTTCTGTCCTAGTTTAATACTAACCCTTTGGTTGAACGGAGGGGTGTACCAAATGATATTTCTTTTCCTGTTTTTTTTCCTATGTCCAGTGTAATTTTCTCTGTAGTTAATGTTAGCATTTTTATAACCACTATTTTTTAGGGCAGTGTTATAGAAGCTATTGTGTTGTTGGAATATTTCCCTGTTTGCGGAGTTAATGCTAATTCTATTTTCTATTGATGAGGGTATATGTTTAATTATTGATGGAGGATGGTTTGACTTCGGGTGTATGTATAAAGGGTTAGCATTTGGTTTCCTATAAGGTTGGTATGTGTTGCCTGGTAAGTCTAGAGTTACATTGAGGAAGTTAACCCTTTTCAAATTAGAAGAGACAGTTATCTTTAAGTTTAGTTTCTTAAATTCACTAAATATAATTTTTCTGATTTTTTCAATCTTAAAACTAGTAGAACTCCTCACCACCATGAGCCCGTCATCTCTATACAGCCTGATGTCCTTAACATCAATTTCGCGGTGTGCCGTTAAATTGTACAGTATTAGGAGACCAACAAGGTCAGAAGACTCTGCAGAGTCTAACGATCCCATAGTGATGTCAAACAGGTCGTTATTGTTTTTTTATCCATTGGTCCCCATTGTGAACGAGGACCGATTTCTTTGCGCTTGAGGATTATATCCGTTTCATCCTTTGTTAGGTTAGAATACACAGCAGCAAAGTCCAGGGCAGTCATAAATAAATCCTTCGAAATTGATGGGTAGTAGTCCACGATATCGAACTGTATAAGGGTGCAATTCCGTTTATCATCAATATAGTTAAACCAATTGACCTTTAATTTATTGTACGTTTATGATCAGTACTGCTGACTGATATCAAATTTCATCAACCATACCTCAATCACACTGCTCATCCCAACCCCCCAGTTGATGTTAATTTAATTTTAAAGCAGAAAACTTCCTCTTTTTCAAAAAAAAAAACAGAATAAAAATAGTCATGTGGGCCTTGCTGTGATTAACCAATCGAATTTGACCTATGCTAAATTCAAACTCACTCCCACCAAATTTTTTAATATAGGGCATGACACAAAGTTGTCTGCATATAAATCCTAGACAATTTCATTATGGACAGATATAAGTGGCTACATTATTTCGTAAGATATACAGAAGTCTGGTGTTCAACTTACCTAATAAGTAAAAGCAAAAGCAGTAGAGAGGTAATTTAACAAAATGCTAACTAGTTATATGCTCTTTCAGCTTCTTACATAAAATTTTGTAGTTGATAAATAAAAGGCCCCTTTAAGAAATAGATAACTTAACCATTTAAAAAATAAATAAAAAACATATCATAAATACAGTACTACTTTGGCAAATTAATATGCAACTGCTAAGTCAAGAGCATCTATATAAGATGTTAATAGTACCAAATGATCAATATAAGATTTTAATAATAGTAAGTAAATGCCTGTACATCGATATAAAAAGTTAATAATACCAAGTAAACATCAATACAGAGCTATATTAATTCAAAATGAATCTTAATAGAATAGTAAGCCATATAAGGTGCACTGCAGTTCATCTACCGATTATTACTATAAGAAAAAGTATTATTAAATTCAAAGTTTAAACATATTGTAAGGTAAAATGTAGACTATGCCTACAATTTACAGTCAATTCACTTTGGTTTAATAAGGAGTTTTTATCAGAAAATCTGATAACTTCTAATTTTTCATGTAAGCATAGAAAACAGGGTTCATTTAAAGATTTACCTGTTCTAGCTTTTTTAAAAAATTTTCCATTTTACCATACAAGTCTTATTAGCTTCTTCTAAATTCCAAAAATATTTAGAAAGAGATGTACTATTTTTCTAAGTACTGTTGGTGAAGGATAACATATTGGGACTACCTAGTCTTAAAAGAATTCTTAGTACTACTAATATAATTTTTTCAACAGTCAGATTCTCTATTGTACAAATAGTACTTAGATAAACAAGAAAGTTGGTTAAACATAGTTTTTCTAATGGATATTCATTAGAATTCTTGCAATTACATTGATTAATATTATCAACAGTATATATCTTGGAATGTGCATTATTATCCAAATTTTTAAATTGGTTTAAAATTTTATTATTGTGTTTTTTTATAATCTTCTCAAGATTATCAGTGCAGCTATAACTTAGTTTTAGTGTGTTTCTGTTAAATATTTTACTAGGAGGGTTACTTTTAGGGGAACTATTTTTTAAAGCAGTATTATATACACCACTATATTTATTAAAAATATCTTTGTCAGATGAGTTATTACTAATTCTACATTCCATAGATGAGGGCATGCGTTTGATTACAAACTGAGGGTGGTTAGAATTGGGGTGAATATATATTGGGTTAGCATTATTGTGGAATACACCATTAACAAGACCTAATGGAACATCAAGAAAATTTTTACTCATTTAACATTAGTATTTATCTTAACCATAAGATTTAAGCTTTTTAATTCTCTATGAATCATTTTCTTTTATTTTTCAACTTTAATTTTAGTAAAATTTCTTATTACTATGAAACCATCATCTCTCTATAACCCTATATTATCAACATTAACATCATCATAAGCACTAAGATTATATAAAATAAATAAAACCACTGAGACCCGAGGAGACACATTTACAGTGTTGAAGCATAATTGTGTAGTGATTTTTAACATGTTTCTGTTTTAATATCCTAAAATAAATTATAGATATAGGTGTGTGTGTGTGTGTATATATATATATATATAGAGAGAGAGAGAGAGAAGGTAAATGAGTAGAAAAAATTTGTGACACACATCATTTTCAGAAAAAATTTCTTTAGTCTAATAGCAAACAATAATAAGTTTTATATGTAAAATAGGAATGAGTAAGTGTAGCTGAGAAACTACAATAAACCAATTAGAGCTTACATCAAAATCTTAAAGATGTTCAGGTTTAAATTTACACCCTGTCATTTCATCTCTTAGTTTTTCAACAGATGAATAGATTTCATTTTGTGTGTGTGTATATATATATATATATATATATATATTGAAATGATAAAACCGAGTATGGCAGAAATAACGTCCACGTATACCTACCATAAATACTTCCCACATAATGGTAAGACATTAGTAGAAAGAAAAAGATCACAAAATAATGAACACCAGATCTTAGTTTATGTGCTGTGTCCATTCACAATTTGGACTATCCTGGCTCTCCGCAACTTTCTATCTTTGTAGCTATAAACAGTGTTTGCCTCTTTATTATCCTACACAGCTTAATAAACATATTTTTCTAAGATCAGCGTGGGAAATAATATACTGAGAAAAATTACCAGTTTTTTTACATTGGGCATGTCTTTTCCTTTCCATCTTAATTGTAATGTTTTTTTTTTCCTTTGTCTTTTGAAGGATTTTTACGTTATAAAGAATTATATCTAATAACTGCAATTCAGAAAGTACTTTTAAGTTTTTAACATTGATATTCTTTGAGATTAAACCTTTTTGTTAAATGATATAATCTGTTAATTTACACAGAATATTAAAGATGCCTGTTAAAAAATTCAGATCTCTGATTTTCAAATAAATTATAATGAGATTTGCATACACATTGCAGCAATACTAATGTTTTGCTTTCTAATAATGTTCATACAAAAGAGAAATAATACAATGATTCCATCAGTTTGAAAAGAGTTCTTATACATCTAAAGATTCAGAGGAAAATATTTACTGGTGTATGATTGAATAAATCTTGTTTTTGCATCTATGATGAATATATATTACTGTAGATAGCAGTAATTACTTGAAAGTTTGCTGGCTTATTTTTTTGTTGCCTGATGCTGCTGTTTATGGTGAATGTTAAGAGTGCAACTTCTGTTTGTTGCTACCTGAAGAACATAGAGGAAAAAATGTTTTTTTAAAATTTTGGCACTCGTATAACCAATGTCACATGACCTTTACAGAGAGAGTGATTGGCTCTTTCTTTAGCCATTCTGTTGCACTTTGATTTGTCCGTATTATAAATGGAGATATGTGATGGATAATTTCTGAAATGTCTTTTTGTCAAGTACTGTGATTTTTTAAACTTAAAAATGCAAGTGAAAATAAATGTTGTAATGGTAGCATAAAATTAAAAAAAACCACGACTAATCTTGTGCTCATGAAACTGTTGTTACTACTTTAGGGACAAAAACTAATTGTTGAGAACATAGACAAACAAAAGAGTGAGACAAAGCAAGTAAGAAATATTTATTCTATTTATTATATCTATCATGTAAAGAACATTTTAAGGAATATTCTTAAGTGTTTATGTAAATAATGAAAAATTTACACTGCTGGTGAATCAGCAAGCTCATGAAGTGTACTGCCTACACCATATTGTGTCTCTTGTACAGAGTGCTAACTTTTGTGTCCCAGCATGATGTCAACCCAAAGTGAAAAAGAACTAGCTTCTCAGGTCTACAAAATGCATGTTGCCTGTTTTTTACTTTTTACACATTCCCAAAATCCAAAATGAGGTTACTTCCACTGATAGTTTTTTTGTGCTTGCTTGTCTGACAAAAGTGTTTCACATCTGCTAGATTATTTTTGAAGTTGCTAGATGTATATATTTTGGGGGACGGAGTTGAATAGACTTGTTTTTTATTGTTTCTTTTATTTTTTATTTAGGAATTTGATTTTTCTATTGGCTAAACCACTCTTGAAAGCATCTTTTTTTTAGAGGAAATCATATTTTGGATGGCCAAAGATGCATTCCAAAAGCTAAGCAGATTATTAAGAGACAGAAAAATTTCATTTGAAACAAAGAAAAGAGTACTGGACTGTTATGTGATATCTGTCCTCTTGTATGGCAGTGAATGCTGAACAATCTCCTCAAGGATGAAGAAGAGACTTGAAGCAACAGAAATGTGTTTCTACAGAAGAATGCTGAGGATACCATGGACTGGAAATTTGAGCAACAATGAGCTTTTGGATAAAATGGAAGCAAAAAGGAAACTTATACTTAACATTAGGAACAGGCAATTGAAATTTCTGGGGCATGTAATGAGGAAGGACAGATTGAGGGAAAGAGGGACAGAGGTAAGCAGTACATAACATACTTAATGAGTTTGGATAAATGGATGGTAGAACAGGGTTTGGGAGAAATAACAAAAAAGATAAAACTTATTAAGAGGGACAGGAAGTTGTAGAAAGCCATGATCACCTATGTCCTGAAGGAATCTGGCTCACAAAAGAAATAGCTAGATTTTTTTGTAAAGAAAGAACTATTTTACAGGTATCCTTATATGTGTGTATAGATGCCTTTCCTAATTTTGAAGCCTTTAAGAAAATTAGAAGCAAGTAAATGCTATGATTCTGAGCATTTCCTATTTTACTGGGGTTTTTTGTGAATCAAAAGTTCCTCCATTCCAAGCCACTTACAGCAAGTTTCCTATTTCATCCCTCTTCTTTGTTCATTTCTACAAATCAGGTTAATGAGGTGCAAAACACAAATGCTGTTTTTTCTCTGCTTTTGTACTTTTATTACTAGAGTTTGTAATACCATTTTTTCTTAGATTTTTTTTACCTTTTTTTCATTCTTATATTGGATTCCCTAACTACTGACAAAAAAAAGGAAAGAAAAAGAAAGCTGGGGGAAGGATAAAGTAAGTCTATAGGGAGAGGAAGATAGATGAATACCTGATAAAGACATTTAAACAAACAAATGAAAACAGCCATGAAATTAGATTCCTATGCAATCACATTGATGCCATTAAAGGAATTGAATGGGTCATTAGCTTTGTTTTCTTTTATTGTTTTTAATTTCTTTTTTTACCTTTCTTGTGTTGAATTGAATAAGAGTGGACTGGTCTTAGACATGAAATATAGAGCTTAAAACTGACATCTCCAAAGCTAGAACCTCCAAGACAATTCCCGAGTGTAAAATAATGAATTAAATACTGCATGCTATTTCTCTTCTCTGCAACAGACTTAAGGGGCAAGTTGACATAGTATCCTTCTTGCTAGGGCTATTTCCTTTCAAAGCTTCATAAAATGGACTCTATTCTTGGAAGCAATTATGAATGGAATGAGCACAGGCTTTTATGTTTATTGTTGCTATACACTTAGAGGACAACATGTTATATTTCTAACAGGTGATTTCTAGGGCACATAATGAGGAAATAAGGCTCAGAAACTTTAACACTAGCAGGATATATTGAAGGAAAGAGGGACAGAAGAAATCAGTACATAACCTACCTAACAAGCCTCTGTAAACTGTTAGCAGAACAGGGAATAAGAGAGATAACTTAAAGACAAAATTAAATAAGACAGGGAATTGTGGAGAGCCAAGATCACCCACATTCTACATGGCACATAGATAAAGAAGGTACCACTGCAGTTTAAAAATGACAAATAATTTTGAAAATATTTATTGCAAAATCAATTTTTGATTCTTCATTGAATTAGACGAGTTTAGTTAAACATTTCATATATATATATATATATAAAAAGAGAATACATAAAAGGTTAAAAGAAAAGTAGCAAAGTATTTAGAATATTTGCAGAGATTGAAGGTTCTTGTTTCAGAAGGTATAATTTCAGTTTTGGACAGGGCTAAAGGTAAAAACATTAATTGGTTCAAGTAAAATTAGAAATATCTAGTTTATATGGTAAATAAATTCTTCACCAAACTCTAACATATTAGGACTGCTCATCAAAGAAATATGCAATCTAGAGTTATTCTGATGGAATATTATGTCTTTTCATTGAACTAATTCCAAGCTCTTTAGTTTACACCCTCACTACGTCTATTTATGAACTGTACATTTAATTAATCATTTGTTTCTCCTGAAGGATCTCATATATGTACAGCACCCCATTCTTGGAAAAAAATAAATAATTTTGTCACAATTAATGATTTCTTATATTCCATGTTGTTTTAAAGTATTCACTTTTCATGGCCTGTCGGAATTTATTTTAAAAAGAAATGCAATCTTTTTGCCATGTTAAGTAAAGAATCACACACAGTAATATAGCCCAGTAGTTTTTTTCATGCCGCTTAACTTGTATAAACCATTTTCTAAAGCTACTACCATAATCAATAGTAGTAGATAAGATTTTCAGTACTTAATTTGGCTGTTTTGAGGATGTTGGTTATTTCCTTCATTGTATCACATCAATCATTTTTAAATATCTTGATTTGACTATTATAAACTAGTGTACCTAAATGTCAGTCACCATTACATGAGAAACTCTCTGAATGAAATTTCATAAAAAACAGTTTGATCATTTTTTTCTTTTTTGTATGTTTGAATTTCATTTTTTCCTTCCTTAAAATAAGAAACAAAAAATAAGAAAAAACATACAAATTTTAGCAAACTATTTTTAGATGCTTTAGGTTCAATAAAATTAATTTTTTTTTAATAAAGTTAAGATGAAATACTTTGAATACTAGCAACAGAACAAACTGACTAGGCTACCCATTATTTAGAACAGTAAAGAAAATGTATGCTTCTTGGCAACACTTTAAAATGTTCAACAATTATCTATAGTTTTTTTGCAGCTACAACATTTTGCTTTGTTACAAAGCTTTTGCTAATTGATGAAACTGTTTTTCCCTGCCATTCTTTATGAAAAGAGAACAATTTAATAAACATGCCTGATACTATTCTCAAGAGAAAAAGAATATTGGTAAATTTTCTGTTTATGACCAACATTTGAAATTAAACACAAGACCTGATATGGTTGAATAAGTAATTCTCTTCTGATCACTTTCTGATTGTGAAAAATCTGGATCCACCTCTGCATTTATGAAAAGAAATTTATGAGCTGAGTATTTTTAGTTCTTTTTTTTTTTCTCTATCATACAGAACTTGATACTAAGTACATTGAGAATAAATATAAGGCATGTTATAGATGTTTACTGCAGTTTTGTTGTGCAGATAATGTACTGAATTAAACTAGCACATTTGGAAATCAGAATAAATAACAAAAAAGGCAAGGAAAAGCAAAACTATTCATGGGAAGACACTGAGTCTTATCTCAGGAAATTTCTTACCTGAAATTGTACAAAGGAAGTGTTCAGTATCAAGCATTTTACAGCATGCTTGTTTGGCATAAAAAAAGCACTTCAATATTTCTATCAGTAAATATAGGAAAACAAAGGAAAATTTAAATAAACACAAGGTATAAAACTTTCCAAAATAAATGCAAAAAATGATTTCAGAAAAAAAATACCTAAAAATAATATAGATAAAAATGAAACGCATTTAATCATGAAATGACTGGAGGATTCGACTGTTTTAATCTAGATGCCTGCCTGTTGGTTGTTCTTACTGTAGCAGTGATATAACTAATTTAATATATATATATATAAATTATTTTAATAGTTATATATATAAATAATACTTTATATTTGAGAACAAGTTATACTAAGAGATAACCAGTATAAGAAAACAGTCGCTTTCTTAAGGATTTCTACATACAATAATTTAGCTTTGTCGTTGGAATCATATGCTTGTTTCAATGTATATACATTTTGCCATGCATAGGTAGTTCAATAAATAGCTGAAAACTTGCTAAAGGGTTTCATACTACCAGATGTGAAAAGGCCTATTTAGCATTCTTTAAGGAGCAATATGTAAATATTGCTACAAAACATTACTTATTCCTTTTTTAAATTGGTTAATAATTGAAAATATAGTAAACATCATTTCTTGCTTTCAAATAAATAGCCATATAGAGAAATTACTTGCATCTTGATTAATGACAAAAAATAACTTTCTTTTTAAACAGGTTATATATTCAGACATGATCAATGCATTTGAAAAGTTGAAAGGTCATATTATTGTAGTTTGGGATGAAGAGAATGTGCACATGCACACAAACACACACACACACACACAAAATAAGTCTGCAACCTAATTGTAAAAAAGAATACATTTGAAACAAAAGATATTTATTTTTCCATCTAATCAACTTAATTCATAAATGAATATTAATTGCATAGATTGAACATTATACATTAAAATTTTCAGATCAAAATTCAGCTAATAACTATATATGAGGTTATGTATTTATGGATCCTTCTTGTAAATGTGAAAATAAATTGGTAGAACTTATTCTTGATGTCAGATTATCATCTATTTCTGACTGACTTTTCCATATGTATAAGATATGCAAAGAGACTACTAGTAACCCATTTTTTATTGTAGATATTAAAGAGCACTTGGTTAATTAGAAAAGAGAAGTCTATGATTTAGATAATATCTGCAGGATATATATATATATATATATATATATAAAATATTCACAGTATGTAAAATCAATTGGTTTCACTAAGTTCCCCCTCCAGACAAAAATGTGAGTTTGACTTCAGAAAATCAGCATCTGATATGAAGATATAGTTAACATATATGTGTGTCAGTCTATGATTTTAAAGATGTAGTGAGCTTGATTAGATATCTTTACTTTTTCTTCTCCTTGGTTAATTGTTAGAAAGGATATAGAGAATGAAAACTAAAACTTAGTCATTTTTCAATTTGTTTCTCTACCACAGAGCCAAATACTAAAATTAAAGTAGAATAGTATGAACAGTAAATGCATTCTTTGCTTAATTTATTTTTTATTGGGCTGGGGTGACACTCTCAGTGTATGGCATTTCTTACCAAGCAAGGCAAGAGTGCCACTAGCATGCAAGGGGTCACAGAGAGTGAAAGTAAGAGTAAATAGGGGTGTTTGAGGAAAGAATAAAGAGAAGGACGGAGATCAAGGCATCAGAAGATCATTCATGAAGATCAGAAACAGTGTAGGACACAGGATAGGGCTTTAGAGAACACCAGTCATCGTATGAAAGGAACTGAAGAGGAAGCTGTTTAGGATGACTTTCATTTCACAGTTTGACAGGAATGATTGGATTAAATCAAATAATAATCCTGTAATATCTCTGAAGCTTATGAAGAAGGTCAGCATGCCAAACCCTATCAAACTCCTTAGAGGTATCTAGAGCCACAGCTTGAGCTTTGCCATTATTATCAAGAGCATGTCAGTAGACTGGGCAAAGTGGAAACCGTATTATTTGTCAGAGTAGATCAAGAAAGGTAAGGTGTTTAACCACTTTAGCATTAATTAAAGCCTCAAAGACTTTGCCAAAGGGTAGTAGGAGATTGATAGGATGATAATTAGATGTATCAGAAGTATCTTAAAGGCAAGGACAACAGATGTGAACTTCCAACAGGCTGGAAAGCAAGAGTCAGTGAGACAATAGTTATATAATTTGAAGAGAACTGGAGCCAGTTCAGGAGCACCTTTCTTTAGGACTACACCTGGTATCCTGTCACCACCACTTGCTTTATGAGAGTCTAATTTAGAGATGATGTCCAATACCATCAACACGATTATGCTCATCTCACTGAATAGTGTTTCAGTTCTAGTGGGAAAATCAAGTATGGGTACTCCGGATGAGTTGAGTGTTGAGTTAGATGAGAATTTCCAAGCAAAACATTATGCCTTATCAGCTGAAGAAGTTAGGACTTCAAATTGATTGAATAGAGGAGGGATTGTGGATTTGCTGTTCTTCAACACACTCTTACAGAGCCACCAATAATCTTTAGATCAAAACTTGCGAGATGCAATACATTGTTTCAATCTATCAAATCTGTCAGCAAATAGTAACTACTTTATTGAGGACATGCTTGCACTCATTACAAGCAGAGACAAAGGGACATCTGTTGCAATCAGACATGTGACTTCAGTACAGATGGAAGAAGTGATTTCTATGGGATATAGCAGCAGAGCAAGCAGCTGAGAACCAAAAAGATTTAACTTTATATTTTCTTGCTGGGATGAAAGCCTCGATGCTAGCTTTAACTCAGGAGGAGACCTCAAATGCACATTTTTGAATGGGGGTGATTAAAAACCACATTTGAAGTGACATTGCAAAGGAAATCACAGAATAAGTACAAGTCTGCATGTTGATAACAGAAAGATATTCTGTTAGTAGGAGGTTCTTGGCTGGAGGGGGAGTAGAAGGAGATGTTAACAGATACTACTGCATGATCAGAGTTGCCAAGAGGGTAGAGCTGCATAGCACAACAGGAGTCAAAGATGGAGGTAAAGCAGAGATCAAGAAAGGAAGTGTTACCATCAGCGTTAAACCGGCCCTGGACCCGTTCATACGGGTTCAAATGGGCTATTTTTTGGCCGAGCCTAATGGCTCGGGAATTCCCACGTTAAAAAGGCCTTGTGCCACATGACACCCTCGTGGGGGGGTGACTGAATATTATCAGCGTTACTGGGGAAACATGTAGTAAATTTAACCATTTGTGTGAGGGATTAAATGATTGAAAAGTTAAAGGTTTGGATGCCAGCAAGGTCAGTTACAGAGTGTTTAAGCCACATGGTACGGTGGGCATTAAAGTCACCGAACATGAATATGTGTGCAAATGGATGTAGAGAGATGGCCTTGTCTATATTATAAAGAATGTTATTGAGTATACCACAGTCTTGAGAGAAAGGGGAACAATAAAGAAAGAAGAGATGGCTTGAGGAAAAATAGATGGAGACACATATATGAATGGTCTGGAGATTCAAGAGAGAGTTCCCGAGCCAGAAGGAGATGATTGTGGACATAAACTCCCAGGCAATGCATGTGGATTTTAGAGTCCTTTCTAAGAAGAGGAAGGTAGCCGGGAATTGAGAAATCAGAGGAGGGGATTGAAAATTTAAGGCTAGTCTCGCAGAGAGCTAGTATATCAGGAAGCTTTTCAAAGAGGAATGATTCCACATTGCAGAATCTGGTACAAATGCCACGGATGTTGGAGAAGGAAATGTTACAAATGTGTCTGAGATAGCATCTGCAAGAGGGATTAGTGTTCAGCCGTTATATTTTCTTTGAGATATTGGGACCCTCCACCCTCAAAAAAGTCAAAAAAGGGCATGACTTGGTTTTTAAAGTAAATCATAGTACCAGATAGGTGCTAAAATTTTTTCATTTAAGTCCATTCTCCAAAATCAGACCAAATGACTAATCAGTTTTTTTTTATGGGCTTTTTGGTTGGAAGAAAATTTATGCAACCCCCACCCCCATTATACCAAAGAATGCTAGTGAAAAATTTTTTTTATAAGGTCTATGAATTTAGATAGAAAATTTTGGCAAATGATTCCAGTGAATGAATAAAATTAAACACTTAACTTATTTATGGAAAACTGATATAATTTAATTTGATGGAACAGGTAGCTAATAAAATCAATTAATAACTTAGTTATTGTTATTAGTTTAGTGAAAGAAGCAGTTTTGATTTGATTGTATGAATACTAGAATCAGAGTATCTTGGCTTTTAATGTACAATCACTTACCTTGATAACCAGGTAAGTTTAAATTCTTGAAATGAGTGCTTCAATTATAAGATTTCTTTGATCTTATCACTGATATTCATAGTTGAGCTTTTAGTCTCTATTTAGTTATCTAAGAAACCTGAAATGACCAGATTTTTGCTATATATACTTCTTTTTTATGTCAGCAAAAGACAGGAAATTATAGTTTAGCTAACATTTGCTTTTGATATATATTTGTATTAATCCACAACAGATAAAATCCATTAGCTTCATTAAGTTTCCCTTGTAGACAAAAAGTGAGTTTGACTTATAAACATTTAGAGAATCAGCACAAGCTTCTGATGTGAATATATCATTAACATATGCAAGAGCCAGTCTATGATTTTGAAGATGTAGCGAGCTTGATTAGACATGTTTTATGAGCATAATGCATTAGGGATAATAGACGTTATAGCAATGTTCATTTGTTTTGATGGATCTAATGAAAGGGGCTGATCAAGGGCAAATGAATGGATGAGATCATTAGAAATCAGAATGTCTTTTGCAGAGGAATAAAGCTGAAAAACAAAAATAATAGAGCTTGATTACATAGTAAGCCAAGTTAAGTAATTTGCATGAAATAGATTTTTTGTATATTAGATAAACATGTATAAATTCACACACACACACACACACACATATATATATATATATATATATATATATAGAGAGAGAGAAAATAAATAAAAATGTCCTCAGCAATGAACTTTGTTGGTCTTTAACCAAACTTGCAGAAACAAACTACTGCTGCCTTAAATGTACCATTTGTGTGTGAATATGTGTATGTATATACAGACACATACATAATGGCTGGCCGCTCATATCTGAGTATGCTCGTCTACTGGGATGGCTAAGCAATCTCTGTTACAGATGCCTGCTCAGGCACATTTTGTGGTTGTCCAACACACCCTGTGGTTTATACTGCAATATCACACACATGCATATATATATATATATATATATATATAGTAATGACAAATAGAATTAAATGTTCACTTATGTGTTCCTACTTTGAGTTTTGTAGAGGTTCTATCTATTCATCAGTGTATTTGATAGTCAAATTTTACAATAAAACCTCTGATAGAGAAATGTTTATGGATAAGTTAACATTTAATTTTATTTGTTACCACCATTAATGCTTCTCATCTTGAGCAGTTTAATTACAAAGACAACTATATGTCTTAGCCATCATAACTCTGGAGATGATATTGTGAATATATTGAAAAGACTCAGAAAAATCAAATGAATAAATACAACCATGGTACCTTCCTCACACTCTTTAATCATAAAACAACAAGGCTTATATGTGATTACAAAAGGATCTTATTAAACAAAGAAACACAAGTCAAAATTGTTTAATCAGACATGTTTAAATGAAAATATGCTGCCAAATATATATATATATATGTATGTGTGTGTGTTATATTTAGGCTGGAAGAAGTCAGCTAAACATGTGCTGCAGAATCCAACTGAAAATTTATTTTTAATATGCATGCAAAATAATGACATGTATAAATATTTGCTACATTCAATTCCAGCTTAGTCTTGTTCTGTGTACCCATTTTATACATGCTGTCACTTTGGATTAACTTGAATCCCAGCATTACAAAAAATGCCAATATGTAGCCAACAAAATCTTGTTTGCCACACTGACAGCACCCAGTTCTTGATAACGGTGGAAAGTAAGTTGTGAAACAAAATATAAAGTCAAAATTTGTCTACAGTTTTCAGACAGTTTATTCACGATTTTATTCCCTGATATACATCTTATTTGAAAATTGGAAAAATAAAATTAAAATGCCAGACCTTGCCCATTAAAATTAACAAAACATGTTTGAACATACATATATATATATATATATATATATGTGTGTGTGTGTGTGTGTGTGGCATCTGTCAGTCTTGAGAGACTTTCAATCTGCATCCAAAGATTTATGCCTCAGCTGCTGATTGGTGGTGAAGCATATGTGATGGCTATACAGGCTCACACAGGCTTGACTGCCTCGATTGCAATGAATGTATGTGAAGGTGCTCTCTCTGACTGTCCCCTAGTTGTTTTCTTTCCGTCAAGTATGCTCCACCCTGGTGGCAACATCCTCCCACCTCTTGGTGTCCATCACCCTCAGTATATATATATATATATATATATATATATATATATATATATATATATATCACAAAAGATTGGGCAGGGTTCTCATATAAGTTTTGGTCTAAGTAAAAGTCTAATGATACAGGGAAGATGAAGGACTTTTCTCAAAAATTAATATTTGTTTAAAAAGAAGACATAATTAATATTGTAATTATTTTAGTATATTATTCTCTAATCATCTTCAAAAAATTCTACAAGTAAAACTCATTATGCTTTATTCTAAAGAATTAAAAGGAAGAATAAGTCATTTAATTTCATTCTTTTTAAATTTTTGTCTCAGTTTCTTTTCCTTTCCAATACTTTGGAAATTCAATTTTTTTTATATCAATGTTCTCAGAGACAAAATTATATATTAGTTAAATGACAAAGTGAAAAAATTCTGCTTAACTCATTTCATCATCTGGAAGAACTTTAGCGGACTAAAGTAATGTTTTTATTGATGGAATTATGTGTAGAAGTGAGAGGGTGAGATATAAATGTGGATCATCACACGTAGCAAAAAACATCTAAAATAAAGTATAATATATATTTTTAAAAAATTCACATTATAACCACAAACGTTTTAGGCCTCTCTTTTCTCTTCAAAGTATACACATTTCTTTCATTGGAACAACTATAATCCCTCTCTCTCCCTATATATATATATATATATATATAATAAGCATTCCACACCAAGGAAGGCAGGAGTGCCACTAGCCTGCAAGAGAGTAAAAGTAAGAGTAAAGAGGGGTGTTTAAGGAAAGGATAAAGAAGGACGGGGATCAAGATCATGGCATCAGAAGATGCCAATTGACATTACATTTAGATTTTTGAAGATTATAGTTATCAGGGAAGCAAATAAGAGGAAGAGAGTTCCACTGTTGGAAAGTGCAAGAGAAAAAGCTGTTGGAGTAGAAGAGGCAGTTACATTTAACTGCTTTGACAGTAAAAGGGTGGGACTGTCAACCTAGTGGTATGCTTAAATTCAAATTCATGCAGTTGGGGCACCCATGAAAATATATATATATATATATATATATATATATATATAGTCACATGCAAATTCATTAGACATATCTAATTCTTAATAGCTTTTAAGAAAAAATAATTCTTAAAATGGCTACAGACATAAAATGAAGCTGAACATAGATACTTAGGGTATACTTAGTGACAGTTTTAATCAGCATATATATATATATATTTATATATATATTTATGCAAAAAGTAACCTTTAATAAAATGCATTTCACATAACTTATATCAGGATTGTACATAAAATAATTGCTAAATCTTGTCTGCAATAATTTATTCAAACATGCAATGTAAACATTCGCATATGTCTGGCATAAGATATATACACACGCACTCATTGTGAAGAACCTATCTATTAAATTTAATTTATGTACATATACACCTTAGCCTCTGTGTTTATATGTATGCGTTTATGTTGTGTAAATAAAAGAATATTGTGTGTTTAGCAGTTGTATAAATATATGTACAGTGTGTGTGTGTATATATATATATATATATATGGGGTTACTATAGATCAAATAAAATTCTGATAACCAAAACCACTATTTTTTTAAAAGTGCTCAATACAAAGTAGAGCAAATAATATTTATTGAAAAATTATAACATAAGCATGTTAGAAAGTGAGCTAGTAGATTAGTTTTGAAATTCTTTTGGCCACTAGTGGAGATATGTATGTATGTATGTGTGTGTGTGTACAAATCCCATTGCACCAGAAAAAATATGTGCAAAGTAATTTTCAGAAAGAAAATCATAAAATACGTGAGGTACAAATTAAGCCTTAGAAATGATTCTAAATCATATAAATTCTGGAAAAAATTTGATTGCTCCAATTTTACACTTAAATTGTTTTATTTTTTAGAAAAGCTAATTTAAGCAAAATTCTGATCTACCTGCTAGACATTAGAGAATCTGAAGTTCCTATACCTACCTTACAAAGAGAAGCATGTAGTTGATAGTGAAATGAATTTAAAAATAAATTGGGATATGACTCTAGGCATCAAAAAAGCAGTCAACTAGAGTTGGGAATATAAACAAAAATGAATGAAGATAATTGAATACTGATTTCTTTGTCAGTTGTGGTAATAAAAAGTGGAACAGGGAATGTCAAACAATTTTCTGTTGAGTGCATGTATCTCTATTTTCACAATGTGCACCTGTTGGATAATACTGGCATGTTTATCTGGTATGGTAAATGCATTTATCTCAGTATATATAGATAAATATATTTCTATGTATACTGTTGAGAAAATGCTCCCAATCTCTAAAATGAACAGATACTGGTCAGGTCAATGAAAAAAAAAAAGCAACAACACTGATGTTGAGTTGCAAATTATATTGCCACTTTTCCATAACATGTAACCATCTGATAAAATGGATGGTAAATTTAATAATGAGAAAAGAGATGGATTTCTTATTTTATGAATCTTCAGGGATCACATGGTAACCCTGTCATGTGACTAGTATAAGCTTTTGTTTAGTAAGCATTTCAACTGCACCTTTTCCACCTGACCAACAGTCAGTTTCTCTAAAATATTGATTGACTGATTTAGATGATGATATTTAGGACCATAGTCATTGTAAATGCAACAATCCTGTCTATAGTATGTGCTTCACCAGGGTGACATACAGTTTTGAATTCAGTTATACTTTCCCTAGACTGGCTGCCAAATAAAGCTGCAGAATCAAGTCTTCCTTGTTATTTAACTGATACCTAGGGGAGAAGAGATAGATCTACACACAAACCTCTCATCAACAGACTAACAGAGGCAGGATGTCCCTTTTAAAGATGAGTTTCTGTAGATGGAAGAAGCTCTAATTTGTCATTGATACTTAGGTTTGTATGCTTTCTTTTAACACTTTACTTCTGCTTGAATGCCATGATGAGGGTAGAAGAATTAATATATTAATCATAATAACAAAAAAATAATAGATTTCTCCCAGCTACTTTCTCATGCACCTGTCTTTGTTTACAAATGAAAGGCCTGCCATCGCTTTGAGAACTAATATGACTTGTTTTGCTAGGCTGCAAATTTTGAAATACATCACTAATGATTTGGAAGATTTTGCCTGCAGATTTTGTCCGTTGCATCCAAAGTCCATTGATGAGGAGGTCTGTAGATGAGAAGTTTGTCTGTATATCTTTCCCAAGGGTATTTGTACAAAATAAATGTTATGAAACCTGACTTGAATTTGAACACAGCTCTTCAATTTATAATTCTGAAATGCTAATCATTACACCAACATTACAAACCCACATCTCGACATCTGTATCTATTCCTGCTTTAGAACAGTGATTTATACTTTAAAATAAAATATTAATTCTTTTTAGTTTTATGATATTTTTCTAAAAGAATTCATATGTATCCAAACCTATATCTATCATAATAGATAGAAAAAAACATACAAAAGATTTATACTTTTGTCTTCATTTTTTTTAAAATTTTATTTGCAAGATGCAATGGTTATTGGGCAAATGGTTATTTTATTTATCAGAAATAACTTTTGAGTTCATTTATCATATCTTTTATGAATATATTGAAAAGTTACCACCATTTTGCTAAAATTGATTCAAATGTTTAAGAGAAAAATTTGAATATTAACTAATATTAAAATGTTGAAGCATGATTTTTGGATTAAGAAAGAAACTTTTAGATAGGCTAAAAATGACATTATAACAAAAAAGATTTAAACTTTTATATCTTCAAGTATTTGTTGTGAAACAGAAATATAGTCCATGTGAAATAATAGATGTTGACTTAGTAAGAAATGAGACTATAAGGAATTGTTGTCTGGAGTATATTGTAACAATTTTCATAATCCAATATATGATTGTATCAAGAATTCCTTCACTTACATGCAAGACAAATATTATTCAGGCAAATGAAGCCCTTCCTTGTAAACTTGCTGTTGTTAAGACAACAATGAATTATCAGAAATGTTTTTAATAAGGGCAAGGAGTAAATAAGAAGCATATTATGTATGTAGGATAGATATCATAATGTTAACATTGTATTCAAGTTATTCCAAATAATATTGAGGAATTTGTTTTACCAGCAGTAATGCGTTTTTATTCAAGATAATTAATTGTGAGTTTTAAAAGTGTTTCCAAAACATTACAAGTTGTTGTTCAGAAATTGATATGGCAGCTCAATTTCAAAAGGAAATGAACAAATCACAAGTCCAAACTCAAAGATCCTTTCAAACAGAAATGTTGAAATCACTATGGCATGACACAGTTGCATAGTTCAAGATATTTTGAAATGTCTCAAGCTGCATGAGTATTTCAAAATGTAAGTTCTATGGTTTAAAATCCAAGCTGAATTTGGAAGTATTTTATTATCTTCAGATATCTTATATTTTGGGCAGTAGGTACATTTTTCAAGAGCATGTTTAGATTTTATACTTGGTAATAATTGCTACATATTTTTTGTGCTTCTTACATTCTATCAAGATATGTTTGACCATGAGAAATTGATTGCAGTGGGTACACCAAGAAGAAGAAGCTGCTGGAGTAGAACTTACTCCTTACTGAAGGAACACAAAGGGAATGGGGGATGGATGATTTGCCACCCTAAACATGACATGGCAGGTCCTAGCTGTGAAGGTCTGAACTGGTAACACTAAGGAATGTAACTTGTTAGAACATTTGCCATAGTAATAGTGATGAAGTGTGGAATAAGGGGGATGATAATTCATCACCCACATGGCTGTGCAAATGGTTTTGAACTTTATCAAGGCTGAACTGGGTATTGGGCAGCCTAGATATGATAGCAATACTCCATTATGCACTAAAACTGTAATAAATAAAGGAATGACTAATAGCAATTTAGTATGGTAAATAATACAGGATATATGACTGTACACACATATATAAAATATCTGGTAAATTCGATCCTCTCTGGGTGACCAATATTTTTGGCCTTGTGCCACATCTAAGCTATGCTTAGAAAACCATTCTGGGCACTTTGACATGGTGTAATGGTTAGCAAGCTTGGCTTCTTAGATTAATTATGATTGAGTAGTGAGTTCAGTCCTCACTCAGTGCCCCATACTTTCAGCATTGTAACATAATTAAGCAACACTTAGAAAATCACCATATATAAGGTTATATATATATATGGTTATTCATGGCCAGTGATCATAATATAAACTTAGTTCCCGGAGATCAGTTTCTCAGGCAATACCTCCCCAAGACACAGGATCAGGGCTATTTTCTAAAGCCTACAGAAATATGTTTGTGAATTTCAGTAGTTTTTGTTCCTCCCCATACATGTATGAATTCCAGTATTAAAAATGGTACGCATCATATAAAATTACATTGTGATAATGTTTAAATAGCTATTACATCATTTTATATACTTAAAGATTTATAATATGAATAAAAAATGCTTTCACATTTTGTTCATTTTTTTAAATTATTTCTATTTTACTCTTATTTCATGTCAATCATTTATCTGTATTAAGTTTTAGATTTATGTTATAAAAATATTTCTATTCATTTTTATGGAAATGAAACAAGAAGTATTAAAAAAAGATTCAGTAGAAATATCTACCATGTTTTTCAGTTAGATTTTCAAAAATCCATACTAAGTGAAATGATTTTAAATCATCTAGATATATTTCTCAACTCCTTCATTCGTTAACAATAAAAAAGATTCTTTTATGAACTGCCTCCACCTCAAGTAAAAACAAAAGGTTCTTGGCACATTAGGACACTGGTAAATGTTTGTCATAAAAGGTTTGTGGGAAGAGAACATTTGGTGAAGGTTTTTTATTATTGCAAGATTTTTACCAACATTTTTTTAACAATATTCTACTCTTTCATTCCTGCAAAGACTTCAGACTACTTCCCTACAAACTCAATCTTTAATTTCATGTTTAGGCAAAAAAATGATATCAAAGCATGATGAGCAAAATAATTTTGGAGAAAAAAAATGTTCAAGTTCTATTATAAAACAAATGAAGCAACAAAAATTAGAAGACCAAATACTCAATTTATTCCATAATAATTTTATATACTATTCTCCATGTTTCTAAAATACACATACAATTATACAAGCATTTTCCCAGTGTACTATTAACCCATTCTACACAAGGTGCAAATGAAGATGACCATTTACAGCAAACATTTTCTTTGTTTTTTTTCTAAGATAGTAGCTAATATTTTTTCTAGATTTTATATTCTTTACAATCTAATAAAGCAATTTTTTGAGCATAAGAATATCTTTTGTCTTATGATTTAAGAAAAATTTTGTACACTTTTGCATTGCCACACAGGGAATTTGAAACAATTAAATTAGAGTGCCAGGAATACCATTCACATTTTACCATATTCTGAAAATAAAGTTTCTCTAAATAAATCATTTAAAATATTGCCATTAAATTTTTATCAATTTCATTCAAGATCTTATCTGATGTTCCTTCTTTTCCTACAATGTATGCTTGAAATTCTTGTATACAGCTATTATCTATTTAGTCTTCTACCTTATATATATATATATATATATATATATATATATATATAATTCAATATAATAAAATAGATAATAGAAATAATATATATATCAAAGTTTAATTGAAACTATTATTAACTATGAACATTTGTTTCATCAACTGAAATATTCTCAAAA
Organism: Acanthosepion pharaonis; assembly: GCA_903632075.3. Lineage (NCBI taxonomy): Eukaryota > Metazoa > Mollusca > Cephalopoda > Sepiida > Sepiidae > Acanthosepion > Acanthosepion pharaonis. The sequence continues at coordinate 2,944,766 of CAHIKZ030000557.1, read as the reverse complement.
GAACTGTTATTTTAATTAGTAAGAAAAGATAACCAGTATATTTCACCAAACAGATGAAAAATCTTGATATCAAAATATGAACCCAAAAATAATGCTTAATTTTCTTTTCATCTTTGCAAAAAAATATTTGGATAATTTTTATACTGGACAATTTAATATAAAGTCTCTGTTGAAATTGAAGCAAACATTTAGTGCATAACACATTGCAATCATATTTAAAATTCTATGGAAGCACATTGCCACCAAAAACTGGTGTGTTAGTATGATGCCTCATGTACTTGTAAATATATTTAGAAAAGGAGAGCAAGGGGCTACTATCAGTTGGTCTTTGATGTATAGTTTAATATAATAGAAAAATCTAGAGACAAAATTACTGCATCTGATTAAAAGCAAATGGAGATGGAGTACTGTAAAATTAAAGAAAAACAACTGTATTCTATCATCTTTTATCTGACTTGCACTTTTGTTAGCTAACACCACAGCTGCTCCCCATAGATCAAGCCAAACTGAGAAACCTAAAATGCTAAATAGTCTAAAACTTTCTGTGAGGATCATTGCATTTTTCTTGCCTTTTCCGTTTTTTCTGTGGATATGTTTTCATAAGATAGTGCTTAATATTTATAAAGGAAAAATGTTATTCTGAGATTAACCTTATCTTCAGGAAAACCAGAAGCCTACCTCTAGGCTGCCTGCTGACTCAATCAATTCTAAATTATATATCTTATTCAGAATATTTTTGTCTAAAATCTTTATCTTCCAAGTGATATTCAAAGAAAATAACAAAAAAAAAAAAGAAGTAAAACTCTGCATGCTATATATTTACTTGAGAAAATGTTCTAACAAGTTGCTTTGGGGATCTGGGGAAAATGATGAAGGCATTTTAGCTCCAGGCTTTGTAGACTTTGGAAAAGAAACCAAAGAATCAGTATATTTCTTTCTAGTTAAATTTTGAAACGAATGGAATCTGCTGAAACAGAAATTTAGATAAAGAATCCTGTAAACTTTGTGTAGTACTGCTGCTTATAATTATAAAACTTCAGGATCTATATATTGAATTATAAAACTTTATTACAAATGATAAAATTTCATATTTTTCAGAGCCTATATGTAGAATTATAAAACTTCATTATAAATTTAAAAAATACATTTTTCAGAACTTTTATGTGAAATTATAAAACTTTATATTTTTCAAGACCTATAAATGGCATTATAAAACTTAATATTTTTCAAAAGCTATATGCAAAATTCAAGCAGATTTTGATTGTGGTTTATGCATTGTATTATTTTTCAAAAATTCTGTATTTGACTGTTTTCATGAAAAAGATTTAAACAAAAATGCATTTAAACAACCTCTTGAAGAAGTATATTATCTGAATTCATTAAGTTATAAGCCTATGATAGGTAAAATTCAGGATTTATATATTAATAATGAGATATATGGTTGTGGACAGAATTATTCACTGCCCACTTCCATAATTATAAATAAATCAGTAATATTTGTCTTTATTTATGAGATGATGTATTGTAATTATTTACACTATTTACATTGTTCGGATTGTTTTCCTCATCTTTGTGGCCATATTCACAAAGTTTCAGCCATTGTATACTATGGCCTTCTTCAGGAGATCACCACCCCCTGTGGAATGAGATTGAAATAACAAACAAAACATCACTGGAAGATACAAAAACTTAAGGAATCAGCACATATGCTTGGCCACAAAACTCTCCTAACCAATCAAGGACAGAAATTAATACAGTATGGGAACCAGTAATATGGAGTACTACAGAAAAGCAATAATAACTACAAAAATTGCAATATGAGCTCTGGCAAAAATAATGTCACTGAGTCCCAAAAAATCATACACTTGATGTCCTCAAGGACACATGGCCCGGTGGATAAAAGCATTGTTTGGATCCACTGACTTGACACAAAAGAGTTGTGAGTTCAATACCTAGCAAGTTGAATTAAAGGAAGATAACTGAGACATCCAGAAGAGGCATGGCATGTGGAACTAGAATAACCTATCCCAGTGGATGAAATAATGGGTTCAGTTTGAAATTCCACTCCCCTAAAGAAACATGAATATGGCAACAAAGATAAGGACAGCAGTCCAAACAATGTAAGTAGTCTAAATAAAGCTGTAATAGCTGAAATTTTCATGGAAACATCATGTACATGTTTTCACAGTTGATTAAATAATAGATTTCAAAGAATGTGCAGTGTCACCCATGATAACATTTTTATTTTAATGTCAAACAATAATACAAAAATACACCAAAAAAGATTTAACATAGAGCAAAAGTATTGGCCTCCTTGCCTCAATAATGAATTGTGTAACCTTTATTCTTTATTATTGCCTTTAATCATTTTTGATAGTTCCTTGGCAGATCACTACACAAACTGATAGGTCTTTTGCGCCATTCTTACTTGGCAATAGCTTCTAGTTCCTCCAAATTTGAAGGACTTCTTTCTCTTACTTTTTCATTCCAAAATATCCTAAATTTTCAATGAAGTTTAGGTCAGGACTTTATGCAGCCTACACAATACATTAATTTTGCTATCATCTAAGTATTTTGTAACAATTTGTACTGTGTATTTGAGTTATTGTCATGTTAGAATGTCCAATGATAGCCCAGACAGCTTTTGTGCACTTTGCTTTATATTATTTTTAAGAATACCCAAATACGGCTCTTTACTCATGATACCCTGCACTCTCACTAGTTCTCCTGGTCCAGAAGCAGTAAAACATCCCCAGAGAAGAATGTTTCCACCACAATGATTAATTGTAGGAGGGTATTTTTTTCCTCCATACATAGTGGGAGTTCATGTGATTAAATAATACTAGTTTGGTTTCATCTGACCATAAAACAGAGTTCTAGTATTTACTCTCATGTTCTAGATGACTTCTAGCATAAGCTAATCTGCATTTTATGTTTTTAGCCTTAACTAAGTGAGTTTTCCTTGAGCAAAAAGCTCAAAGTCTGTAGTGAATGAGATAATCAAGTACCCCGGAAAAAAGTTCGTGTTTTGTGTGCGATCTGCCGGGGAGGGATTGCCAAAAAGTACTTGATGAAAGCATCTAGTGACTGTTTTCATCAATACATTCAACACTGACAATGTTGTTTGTCCTTAAGTGAGAATTCTTTAAGACATTTTTAACAATTCTCCTTTCCATTCTCTCAGAAATTAAATGTTTTCTGTTAGTCCTTAATTTATTCTCAAAACAATGAGTCTTGTTGTACTTCTTGATCATGCTATGAATTGTTGATCTGGGAACGTTTAAACACTTGGAAAGTGTTGCATATCCATCACCTTGTTTGTACGCATCAACTATCTTCATTTGGAGCTTCTTGTCAAGTTCAGCCATTATCACTATGGTTGCAGAACAAATAACTTATTGTAGTACGTGGCACTCACATATTGTCTTCTTTATTACCTTTTAGAATGTTATAGAATCAGGTCAATATTATTGCATTTTGTTTGTATTAAATGTCAAATTCAAATTAAGAAAAAAATCATTATAATTGCCATAGAGCAAGGAGGGCAAATAATTTTGGACTGCACCAATTTTAAAAAAAATTTATAACTATAAATATAATAGATTGAAACTACTAAAAATGTCAAGAATTATTCAAAACTAAATATGAACTCAACCATTCAGTAAGTACTTGCAAATATTCATATTTCCTTAGAAAATATGCAAATATTCAGTGGGGGTGAATAATTCTGTCCATAATTATATATATAACAGAATTTGGAAAGCTCTTATTGAAATGTTCCTCTAATCAAAACAGTATCATCAGAAAAGTAGGGTTTTTTTTTTGTTTTTTTTTAAACCAAATCTACATTGTTGAGAAAAAATGTAATTCACATTAATCATATAAAATCTGTATCTATTTTTTATTTTAGAAAGATTTGTATTTGATTTTAATCTAGATTTGGTTGAAATAAAATGAATTTTCTGATGATACTGTTTGATCAGCCAAATGTGTCCAAAGAAGTGTTTTCCAAATTATCTTATATATTTACCATTCTGGTAGATTCACATCCAAATTTATATCATTAATTTTCTGATGTATATTTTTTTGCTAGAATCATATTCCTGTAATATCTTTCTGTCATAAACATTCTAAGCTTTTTTGACTTCTCTTCATTCATTGATTTGCCAAGGCTAAAGAACAAGAATTGCAATATAAAGACTATTAATTGGAAAGAATTGTCATTAGAGAATCATCATATATTCCAATGAAAGAAAGAAAAAAAATACTCAACATAGTTTATTAAACATCATCATCATCAGTTGCAACAAGAGGAGTTATCTACTGTAGCAAAAAGACCCCCCCTGAATTATTTCATGATGGCCATGTTTCTGCTGTTCTCTGCCAAGTCTTACCAGTAAAAAAAATATGCTCGTTTTCAACTCTCCATCGTCTATCTGGTCTTTGCCTACTAATCTTTCTTCCTATTGGGCACAAATCAAGTAACCTTTTACTCCATTTGTTATCTTTTCTTCTCACTGTGTGTCCCACTTCTGTAATATCTCTTATCATGGTCTATTTTCTGATCTATGTTGACTTCTTTCTATGCCTGAGAGATATACCTAGCTTTGCTCTTTTCATTGATCTTGGTGCATTTTTGAATTTGTTTTCAAGCAATTTCCAGGTTAATTTCCAGGTTTTGCACACATGCATCATAGTCAATAATATGTACTCCTCATACATTTTAAATTGTAAGCATATTTGCAGGATGCTTTTCATTATATATCTATCTTTAGTAAATGCTTCCAACTCTATCATTATACAACATTTCATTTCCATGATCTTTCTTTAATGTTATCACCTTTCCTAGGAATATATTTTTAGACTTCTTCCAGTGTGTTCATTTTTAAAATTTATTATATTTTTTTCTAATGTTAAAATTGAGTCACGTATCTTTTCATTGTAAAATTAAAGCTAAACAAAGTAGTGTGTTATATTCTATTGTCTTCTTGATCAGTTGATATATTCTTTGTAGAGAGTCTTTTGTTTTCTAGCCACTCATAGGACCTGCTTGCTTGAGTGTCTGGTTTTTAGGTTAATTTTTAATATACAGGGTGAGGGAAAAGTCACACACCATAGGGGTTAATATGAATGTAGTAAAACGATAGAGGAAACTCTCTGACATGTTAATTAATCATGCAGGCACAGAATTGAAATGTTTTTTTTTCAAAAAGGACATTTTGAACAGCACATAAATAACTAGTAAATAAAATGTTCATGTATGATTATACTTTGATCAATTTTTTCTATAGTACATAACTTTTATCTCACACTGTATAAGTACTTTTGAGAATAAGTTTTATATGTTAAATATTAATATGATAGGGCAATAGGGGTCAGAACTTTCTTTTATAAAGTAGGATTATTTTATCTAGACTTAAATTTTGAGGTAATTTTATTCTTGTATGTAATAGGTAAGTAGTTGCGCTAATCTTTTGAAGAATTCTTATGCCTCTTTCAAAAGGTCTATTACTATAGCACTTTGAACTTATCCTTTTCCATACTTCATATTATGAAATATAAATTTATTTTGTCTGTTTTTACCCCAGGAACATCATTAATATTTGCCATCATGACTATTGGTTGTATTTTTATTTTATAAGCATACAAGTTCAAATATTACTGTTATTCTTGTGTCTTTCAATGTAACAGTAGCTGTTTATGCATATGTGCTGCAGATTGAGTCTGTTTCAAGCTCTTTCCTTTCCTTGTAACTTTTTTCTACTCTTACCAAGTTGATCAATTTATTTAATTCTACCTTTTTTATTTTTAGCTCTCTTTGTATTTATGACCATATTTCTCCTCATTTTCATCAGGCAAAGTGTTCATTTTGAGTGTTTTTTATTACAATTTTCCTTTATTTTAGTTATCTGTTTTTTTTTTTAATTATAGTTACTAAATTGCTCTTCTTATTTTCTGTTATATTCATCATTTCACCAGAGCCTGGATCTGTTCATGGTTTTTACCCAAAAGAGAAAGATTTTCTTATTTTCTCTGACATTATTAGGATGTTTACTTTCTGAGAATTGTTTTATTTCCCCAAATTTTAAAATCAAATTTAACTTTGCAAGCTACTCCACTCTGTGGCTGCTTTCCTATATTAATATTGTTTATAATGGTTCCAACTTTTTCACTAATTATGGAAGTCCATTTCTCATTTTTGTTTCTTCATTTCAGCTTAGCTTTTGAAAATTCATAATTGTCATTTTGCAACTTTCTGTCAACTAAATTTTCACCTGTCTTGTTTCCCTGCCCCATTTCAAATCTTCCTACACTAAATTCTTACTCATGTCAATACTTCTACATTAAAGTTGTCCATCAAAATCATGTAGTCTTTTTTCTCTGTGTCTATAATGTTAATGATATCATAAAACTTTTTAATTTCCTCAAATAAACCTTTTTTAAATTTGGTACATTTACTTTGATTATTTTTAGACGGCATTTTTGCTAAATGACATTTCTTGACATATTTAGGAAGAATAGTAGAATAATCCAGAACTTTCAATAGGAACCAAACATCAGAAAATTCAGTAAATATACAAAAATTGAAAGAATGTTTCTTCTCACCCGAATTATTCAACCTATACAGTAAGGTAATTCTAAGTGAATTAGAAGTCCTACTAGGATTCATTATTGGTGGCCACAATCTTAACAACATAAGATATGCAGATGACACAGTATTGATAACAGATATAAAAATAAAACTACAAGAACTATAGAGTAGAAGATAATGAAGGAAAGCAAAAAAAAAATGACAAATCAATTGCATTGGTTGTTAGCAAAACAACAGACCACCATGCAAATCACAAATTGGAGATACCAAAATCAAGCAAGTACAACAATTCAAATATTTGGGAAGTGTTTTAACAGAATTTAGAAAAGCAACACTGAAATTTGAAGGCACAGTAGGATAGTGAAAGTGCCTTTGAAAAGATAAGCAAAGTATTAAGAAACAGGAAAATGTCATTAGAAATAAAGAAAAGAATACTGTACTGTTATGTAATATCAGTCTTCCTATATAGCAGTAAATTCTGGACAATCTCCTCGTAGATGAAGAAGAGATTGGAGGCAACAAAAATGTGGTTCTATAGTAGGATGTTGAGAATACAATGGACTGAACATGTGAGCAACAATGAAGTTTTAGAGAAAATGAAAAAAGGGACACTTATATTTAGAATCAGAGAGACAACTAAAAATTCTAGGGCACATAATGAGGAAAGAGGGCTTAGAAAAATTGATACTCACAGGACATATTGAAAGCAAGAGGGACAAAGGAAAACCTATCTACTGAGCTTGTGTAAATGGATGACAGAACAGTTTCAGAGATAAAAAGATAAAATTTATGATAATTTAGAAAAGACAAGAAATTGTGGAGAACCATGATCATTGTAATCCTGAAGGGAGATGGCATATAGAAAATGAAGAAGACCCCCTGTTATTCTGATAAACTTTTGAAAATTTCTGTGATGCTAACACTATCACTATTGACTGAAAATCTTACCCCACTGTATTTCACATTGTTGCCATGAGCCTTTATTCATATTACACATTATTCCTACTCCCTTGAACGTTATTCTCTGTTCCTTTATTATAAAGTAGATGATTATTTATTTTCAGCTCAAAGAGATTCTCTCTGTTCCTGTGAGCCACACTAATATCTACCATGTACCGAGGTATATTGTTCAGGTCTTGCAATTTTTTTTTTATGGTAAGGTTCACCCTGTACAAAGCATGGGGACTACTCATAGTACACAGGTATGTTAAGAGGCAGTTTACTATAGGAGGGAGAGATAATGATTAACCTTAGACTTGAACAGGTTAAGATTGTAGTGATCAGGGAAACATCTTCTTGGGAGTCAGTTCCACAGAGCAGTATTTGTGGGAAGAAGTTGACTTCTCACTGATGGAATACAGAGAGAATGTGGGTGCTTGGATACAATATACATAGTATGGTAGGTCCTAGCCATGAAGGTTAGACCTTGCAGAACCAAAAAATGTACTGCATCTGAGCACTTTCCATAGTAGTGATAGAGCAGTGAGAGGTTTGCTACATTCTTCCTGTGAGAGAGAGAGGTTGGAGGATGGAAAATGATTTGGACTCTGAGATACTTTTGAACTCTATTGAGACTAAAAAATGAGGACCAGGCAGCTACTGACCAAATATGACAACAGTACTCCGTTTTAGGCCTGATCTGACTTTTATAATGGTAGAGGATTGCATGAGGGGTCAGGTACTTATTGGTACTGTATAGGGAGCCAACCATTTTCCTACATCTTTGGCGATGGATTCTATGTAAGAGGTCCATTTGAGGTCAAGGGTGAGTTCAAGGTCTCTCAAGGCATGGACCCTCCCCAATGGGACATCTGTTCATTGTAACTGGTGGTAGTTCAGGATCTGATGAACAATTATGGAATGTAACTAGTTTTGCTGCAGTTCATAGTCTTCAACTATTCCTTAACAGTTACATGTATATTTATATTTTGCATTTTTGATTTTGTTTAATGTTTAAGTTTTTGTCATGGTAAGTAATCTTACTATTTGTTGTGCACTGCCTACGAGCACATGAGGTAATGTCGTTGGACTTTTAATTGAACTGGAATGTAATTGTATACACATTTAATTTTGTCACCAATTTAAGATTTACAAATTCAATTCCTAATGAGTCCGGTCATTACCCAAAATTTCTGTTGAGTTTGATGGATTGTTTATCAGTGATCTCAATCAGGGTCAACTCAGAAATCCATCATAAGTTAAGATATGAGTGTGCACAATTTTGAAAGGTAATAAATTAGTTTACTACATTCACTTTCATGCAAACAACCTTGGGAAGCACATTCTATGCATCCATGAACAGGATTATTGAGTTCCCAATGAATCTATGATCAGTTGAGATCATAGACTCAGTTGATAAGGAAGATAGGTACAGTGGCATAGCTAAAGTATATGCTGCTAGGCCATGTCTTGAGTTTGCCACCACTCCCTGAAAAAAATACATTCCCATTCAGTTATATATTAACTATTAACAGGCCCAGAAGACAAGAATAAAGCTATACATACCCTCAAATGAACTTCTGTCAAGGAAAATAACTGAAATTTATATGATAACAACCAAGATGTGTCTCCCACACACAGCAGTGCTGCTGCATTACAAGAAAACATCCTGGGCCCCATTCACACGTTTCACATTGTCAACAATGATGCTACAGCCCTGAATACATCACTGGATAATGTTTATTGTTCAGCCAAGATAATAATCACTTAAATATATATGCTATAGTTTAAGTTACTCAGAATTGGAAAGGTTCTTCAACTGTGACTAGTGTCCCGACATTAAGACCACTTTTATTTTAATGTGGCCTATACAGGTTAATACAGCAGACCCAAAAGTGCTCCACCTAAAAGTGTCATAAGAGGTGGGCTGCCTCAACTCCTTCTCCAGGTCAGGGCCAGTGCAAGGGTTTTGTGCTCCACTGAATTTATGATACCCCCTCAAAACTATGATACAGTCCCCACTTCTACTCTACATCTCAATTATCATATGGTAGTATCCATATAAAATACAAATTTTATTGTAACTTAAATAATGGATCATATATAATATAGGCGAACAATTCAACTAGAAAGAACATAAATACAATGTATCTAAATACAAATTAGAGACACGTCATAATCAATAATTCCATCTTCAATAAATTAATGTTTTGTGGCAATTTTTAACATCAACTTGAGAATTTTCCTGTTAAAAAGTTGAATAATTTTAACACATTCAACATTATGGATAAAAAGTAGTGAATTTTATATTGTGTTTTTTGAAACTTACCATGAGGAAAACAAATTCACAGAGTTGAATGAAAAAACAAAACCCCAGAATGCATCAAAATTTGCAAAAGTTTTTCATCCTTTAATAGTCATTTGTGCTTAGTTTAATTTAAAATGTATATAAATGTAGATAGAAAAAACCCCCCACAAATGTTGATAAGATAGCAAGGGTCACAGAGCACTACTCGGGATACCAACTCTAGGGTAGTGTGCACACAGGCTTTAAGGTTTGGTATATATTCAGAATGTTCAGTTTTTCATTACATGATTTTTTTCTCATCAGAACACATTTTTGCATCCTAAATTTTAAAATGAACTTTTTATATTAAGTTTAAATCATACTGGTAAATTTTTATTCATTTTCTATAATGAGTGGCTTGGCTTTTCTGAAAAAATTCAATTACATTAAGACATGGCAAATGATAATGGCAATTATCAGAAACACTTGCTTCATCACATCACTTTACATATAACCAATTTTCTATTATTTTTTTATTTGTTTCATTGGCATAATTGCAGCCTAACTTCACATTTATGCTGCTGGAATAAATTAAACGTATTGAAGAATTTTTCCTTTGGAAAAAAATTAAGAAAAAATATAATATATAATTTATTTGTTATAAAATAGCTGTTTGTTAATAATACTAAATTTATACACATTCATTTCCATGTAGTTAATTGATTTAAAATGTTTTGTGCAGTACAAAATTAGTGGTTACAAATGTATTTGAACTGTTTCTGAAAGTTAAAAGTACTAATTAGGATTTAATCTTAACCAGATTTAAAACAACAAAATTTTACTTCATACATAATTCTTCCTGCTATAGAATGTAGCTTTTGAATTGTCAGTAACCAATCTTGCAGTAGAGAGATAATTCTAGATGTATTTTTATACATTGCAACTATGAATGAGAAGAAATATGTATGTAAACTGTATCCAAAACCTATAGCAGTCACTGCATTTTCATATGTCTAATTTAATAGCTGTCAGCAGACAGTTGCTCTTATTGTTATTGATAAAACAGTTAAAATTGAAATGAATCTTCTAGTTTTAAGGAAGACAACTCTTTGTCAAATCTTGCAGACTAGTCCTAGAGAATCACAAAGAACTTTATCAAATAAAAAAACCTATATCACTTGAAGACTTCTTCAAACAGTAGCAATAACTAGGATTAAAATATAACTAGAAGGGGAAATAATGTTATAATCAAGAGGTTGATGTTACACACTACTTTAAACATAAGGTTAGGAAGTAATGAGAAATGATAACAATGAACTTAAGAAACCTATTTCTCCAGGAAAAATTGTTTTCAGAGAAAGATTTCATAACTTTCAAATCACTGTAATGCTAACTGTTAAATCTAAGAATGCAAAATGTTTTCTGCATGTCTGATCTCACCATTACCATGAACCTAAATTTTTATAGTTGGATTGAATTTTACAAGGTTTGTTACAAAAAGAAGTCAAAATAAAAGTACCTGACTCCTCATGTTATCCACCACCTTTATAAGAGCCAGATCAGACAAAAAAATGAAGTAATTTTGCCATGTTTCGGCAGGAGCTGCCCAGAACTCATTTTCTAGTTTTGATAGAGTTCAAAAGCATCTTTGAGTCCTTGTTGGAGAAAAATTATTTTCCGATCATTCTCTCACTGTCGGGATGTAGCGAGTCTCTCACTGCTCTATTGCTATTACCATGAAAAGTACTTTGACAAACTGCATCTCCTGGTTCTTCCAGGTTTGACCTTCATGGCTAGGACCAAACATGCCACTTACATAGTATAACAAACCACCCTCATTCCCTCTGTATTCCATCAGCAAGAAGTAAGTTCCTCTCAAACAACTTGTTCCTGTGAACCACTGCCCCATGGAACAGACTCCCAAGAGGATGTTTCTTCAATCACTACAATCTTAATCTGTTCAAGTCTAGAGTCAACTATTATCTTCCCCTCCTATTCATATAATATGCCACTTAATGTAACCATCTACCTTGAGCAGCCCCTGGGCCTTGTACAGGGTGGAATTTACTGTAAAAAAAATTATCATGAGTTCTTTTGATAGCGTAATTTCTTTCCCAAAAGGTATAGGAATATATGAATGTTGCAGATAATTCTCTAGTTTTTTGTGTTTTTTTTTTAAGTTTTCAGGACATGGGTGATCATGGCTCTTGGGTTTAACCAAATGAAATATCGATTGACCCTTTTCTTGATTGGTTACACTAATATAGCTGGGTAGCCAGAAAAAGTCAGCTGCAATATACAATAATATTTTGAATAATCTCCAACTTTTATACATCAACATATAATAATTCTTTAACAAATTTTCATCAGACTTTGGGACTGATTCCACATGAGCAATGAAGTCAGAATTTATTTATTCACATATTATTTTCATAAACAGAATTTTATACAAAAGAAAATCATAGCTATTTACATTGTTTGGACTGTTGTCCTCATATTGTCATATTCATAGCATTTTGGCCATTGTACACTCCAGCATTTTTCAAAATATTTCAACATGATGTGGCCGTAAACTTTTGATTTGTCCGGAATATTGAAAGAATTAAAAGCATTGGTTGAAGTAATCCAAAAGTGACTTGACCCAAAGAGTTGTGAGTTCAATATCTGGCCACAGCAGAGGTGAACAAAAATGTGTAGCATTGAGTTAATAAAAGGGAATTAACTGAAACTGAGATATCCAGAAAAGGGCATGGCATGTAGAACTAGAACAATCTAATCCCATGAGCTAAATAGAGGGTTCAATTCAAAATTCCAATATATATCACCGGAAGGTCGGAGCATACAATGCCTGAAACATTGTGAATAGGACAACAAAGATGTGGACAGCAGTCTGAATAATGTAAATAGTTACAATACCTCATCTGATAAATATAGATAGATGTTAAACATTACACTTATCTCCTTGACTGCAGTAGATTCTTAGTAGACTCATAGATTCTACAAACCTGCTCTATATTTAATTGTGAGCCACATCATGGCTGTATAATAAGTGTTTTGCCAGGACTACATACTGTTTTGAACTAAGAGTTTTAGGACTTGAACTTTCAGATAGTTCAATGAATTTTGTTTCTTCTTTGTATTGGCTTAATACTTATTTTCAAATAAGCTTCTGATCTTGCTTATCTCCCCTTTCTTCATTTCGTATAAATATGGTGGCTTTATTTATTTTCATATATTTTTTAAATATGGCACTGTTTGCACTGTACTTATTGACTCTGATTATACTGTCTTAAGCAATTCTAATTAAACTGTCTTATGCATTACTGAATTCTTTGTGGAATAAAACCTAGGAATGAGTTCAGATTTGCTTCAAATCCCTAACATTGGAATTTGAAATAACAATGATTTTGGTACACTTGGCTAGACGCCACTAAGAGAAAATAATGCCAATTAACCAGAAGAAAAAAGAAGGAAATCTTCATGACAACTCTTGCATAATACCACATTATTTCTTCAATTTTTTTTTAATCAGAATATTGTTTTTAAAATAATATGAACACTGAAATAACAGAACTGTTTCATATCTAATATATTGAATCACTGAAAAGGAATTTCTTCATGATTTAATTTTAAAACAATATTTTGGTTAATTTTAAACAAATACAATTCTCTGTCAATATTGTTCTTTTCTTGACCAATATTTACTGTTCATATGATTAATTTTCATTTCAGCAACTCTTTCAATAATCCAAATAAATTTATGACTTATGATCATATCATGTTGAAATAGTGGTTCCCATATGATCACCAAAATTAAGCAATGTCAAGAGTGGTCTGTACCTAAATGCATGCTTGAGAATACCAGGTGCTGTAAACTTGGATGTATAGGTGGTGTAATGGATTATGACTCAGAATTGTTAATCAGAGAGCAAAGTTCCAATTCCTGTAGGGTTTGTTGTATTTCCTTACACACAAATACTCTTGAGAAAGATATGAATCCATCTCTTCCCCCCCCAGTTATGGGTTAATTAGTAAGACTTGTATCACTAAAACCATTATTATCTCAAAAAAATCTTACAATCTATAAATGAAATGAAAATACTTTCTTCTTTTATTTTAAGTTTTCATCTATGTAATTAATGATTCTACTACTTGGATGTGTATGCAAAGTGCACTAACAGTTATCAGTAGATCATGGAATTGGTAAACCAAATCTGAATTCTGCTTGATGCTGTTTATATTTCATGTCCTACTAGTGTAGGATTACTCTACCTTGTGCGCCAGGAGACTTCTCCTAATACCCACTAGGTGGCATTGTATAAAGCTGTATAAAAGAGAAGGGAGCAGACTCTTTTTTTCTCTCTTCAGCCACAGAATGTTGTAGTGTCATGATTTGTCTCATTTACCCTTTGGGAGAATGTGTTATTCCCCAGGTTGTATACAGCACACTACACTATCTCTTGTTAAAAAACTACCTGCTGTAGCCAACAATGATATCTCCACAACAACCTATCATATAAATATTAAGAATAGTGTTTTTGGTTATTGGAATTTTATTCCATCTGTACCTACCCTATATATATACATACATACATATATATAACATAAGGAAATATTTCCCTTTAACAAATGATTTAATTCCAATACAAAGTGTGATAACCTACACAACAAACTAGTAATTTATTCACCTTAAACTAATATTTTAGGCGAAGATACACTTGCCTCCTAAGTGAACACTTTGAATTTTTTTTAAAATTTCCCAAGTGGTATGTGCTATATTTAGTCTGAAAACAGAGAGTCTTGGGATTTCAGGACTGATCTAACTTTGTCCAAACTCCAAGTATTTGTCAAATTATGATCATGTGAAGTTAATCAATACTTGCACATATATAATCATTTATTTTTAGATGATCATTTCTGGACAGTTGCTTTTTCTTCCTCTTTTTGCAAAGAAAATCATTGGAATCTTGTTGAAATGAATGTTATAAGTAAAAGACACTGTTTTTGAAAAATGACTAATATCAAGTGGATTTTGTGGCCCTACAACATAAAAATCAGTCCAATTTACACAGGTTTTTGTTATATTTTACCTGCTTTTTAGTATCTTACCTCACAACTTTGATTAATATTAACAAAAATATGCAACATGTATTTTTTCTCACTTTTAGTGTTAGTTTCTAAATATGAAAATATTTTAAATTTGCAAAATGTAAGAAAATTGTTCTTGAGAAGATATTTAAAACATGCTCAGTTCCCTTCATATATTAAATTGATTATTACATACTTTTGGCACCATTTCTCAGTTTTTGACATAACTCTCCTTAAATTTATTAGAAAATTTATATATATTTAGACCCTCTGTCCTCATGTTTTTTGGGGTGCCAAACCTGTTTTGGTACTGAAATTCACCCAAAAAAGAAGTTTAAATGGGTTATATCCAAAATTAATCTCTTTTTTGGGAATTTTGCCTTTCAACTACAGACCACAGTTTTTAGACCTAAACCAATATTTTTTCAATTAGAAGTGTGAAAATTTTGTTTTAATCTTTCTCTTAAGTACAAATAACATTAATACAGTTCCATAGTTGAGTTGAAAATCTTTAGTGTAACTCAAAAATCACAAATGTCCATTTGACTCTGTCGTGTGAGCCTATTGTAAAAGATATGGACCTAAGCCCTATACTCTTGTCATTGGTGTGCCTTGATGAATGAATACTTGTGTAAACCACATTCCTATAAGTGCTTTATCTGCTGAGGTAGTAATAAGTTTTGTTCTCATATTCAATTTTGATGGGATTCAGTTACTATTGACACTGGTATGTCCCAATAAATGATCATATGAGCAAACTACATTCCTTAAACTGCTTTAACTGCCCAAGCAGTTCCAGTAATTATTCCCATATTTGGCCTAGATAGAGTGCAATTACTTTTGTCACTGGTATGCCACAATGAATGAATGCTTGAGCAAAAAAGTTATAACTGCTTTACTTGTCCTGTCAATTTCAATAATAAGCAGTTATTCCCATATTTGATCTTGATAGGGTTCCTTTACTCTTGCTGCATTTTAGCATTTCTTTTATGTTTTTGCTTTTTAACTTGAATATCATACAGACATGATTCTTTGTTGAAAGGCAACACAGGTTTTATCTTTTATTCATACCATTCTTATCCTAAATTTCTAAAATCTGTTCTACTTTAGTTAACTAATTGTTGTTGCTTCCAGTTTTTCCAAGTTCTACCACATGTCTGCTTTTGTACTTGACATTAGTCAGACTCTTACCGTGTTGTTCTTCCACTCATTGATTATGCAGAAATATCTTTGCAAGGTTAATGAATCAAAAGTTATGATAGCAATTTAAAGTTGCTGAGGTCATGTAATCAAACAGACTCTGTATTTTCCAATGACCTTTAATGCTACCGTCACTTCAATAGGGAAAGAATACTGGAATTAAAAAGGAGTAAAAATTGAGGTTAAATTGAATTCATTTAATGCATAGGTGTATTGAAGACAAATAAGAAAACATTCATATATTGATCCATGCCTACATCCAAGCATGCATGTACCCAAAATTTACCTACATCATAGTTAACGATATATCTTCATGAATTAATAGATTTCTTTCTATCAAAGATTATGCCAAGAGACAAGCTTGAGACTGAGATAATGAGCAAAGAATATTTGCATGTATTGAATGAAATTATAAATGCCTGAGGAAAGAAAGGAAAAATTATCTTTTGTGGAAGAAAGCAAAATGGCCGTCAACAAGAATCAAACCTAGAAATTCCAAACTTCTGGTTCTACTGTCACACCAAACTTAGCAACAAAGATAAGCATCAAAGACTTCCAATAATTCAAAGGATAACTATCAGCTATATTTCTGTTTTTTCTTTATTGATGGTTGTGTCATTCTAGTACTGGATGACTACACTTTTATTTGGTCAATGAAACATAAAAAAAGTATTTATACCTCAATGATAATAAATATGCATGAATACACATACAAACATATATGCATACACATAGATATACATGTGTATGAATGCATGTGCTCATACATACACTGTTGCTTTTATGTATATATATATATAAAGAGGTGCAAAAAATTCTCATTCAAACCAATTTCCCAAAGCCTGACAAAAACATCAGGATTAGCAGTAGGATTCTTTTTTTTGGTGGTGTTGAGAACTTTTCAGCTTCCCTCATACAAGTAAAAACTTGATTGACAAGCTTTTTACAACTATCAATCTTTGCTGGTTATTTTAAAGCCAGAAAGAATATTTATAGATAATAATGGTTTACTGATAAAAATTCTGCTAATTAAGCCATAGCTGGGAGAAGAATAGGTGGATTTATAACTCTCCCAAGAATATTTGCATGTAAATGAATAAAATGAATCTGAATAGAACTGGGACTTGGTTCTCTGATTTCTAATTCTTAACCATTATCCATTACATCACCTGCACAACTTACAGCATCTGGTATTCCTAAGTGCTGATACATCTAGGTCCTGATCAGGCTTGAGGTTGCTCAAATTCGATGATCATACAAGAATTGCTCTTTCAACATGATATGACCATAAGCTGCATTTATCTATGAGAAAATGATTTTAATGTAAATGATGAAAGTAACTTTAGAAAATATACTTGTAAATAATCATTATGTTATAAACATGAGTAAATATCAAAATCAATTTCTTTGTCTTTTTGTTCTTAAATTTATTAATTATTTGTAAGTTCAACAATCAAGCCAAAAGAAACTTCTCCACTTTATTTATTTTTTTTTTGGCTCAGTATATCAGAAGCTACTAGCTGTAGAGGTTGAAACTTCCTGTCAATGACACAACTTATTTGGACTTGTTATAATAGTTGAGTGGCATTCTAGGAAAATGACATATGACATGAAAGTGTATATAAAGCAGAGGTGTATCATTACCTTCTGTCATATGGAAATAATTCCACCATTAACATTCAGCTACACTTATTGACATTTGGCCAAAATCAAACAAGGGATATGAGCACAGTTAGATAGGAAGATGATACAATTGTGCAATGGCAGAAGTGATGCGTGACAAGTCATGCTTACAAGAACAACATCTTTTTTATTACTGATGAAAAAACAATTCGATAATCTAATGGGGACATAAAGGATACTAATATAGTACTTGAAAAAATAATGAAAGTATGTACAAAGTAGAGGTGTATCATTGATTTTCCCATCATGTGGAAAGAAATGCACCCACTGACATTCATCAATGGTGGCTAAACATTTATGGAGAGCAAACAATGCGTTTGAGCACGGCTATGAAGTGGGTAATGCATTTCAGTAGTGGTGATAGTAATATGTATGACCAACTATGTTCTGGGCAACTCTGCACAGATATTAACCAATGAAATGTTCATTACTGGCAAAAATATATAGTGATTGGTATTTATTATATAGAAAAATAATATTTTGTAGCTAAAAAAAACAGCTATAGTCAACAGTGTCATTGCAATTCATATATATGTTGTAGTTTCCATGTAAATAAACTGGAAGCATTACATTCGGAGCACCTTCACATATATTTCTGACTGTTATATTTATCTTTTTATCAATCTGCATATGACTAAATATATCGTTGCATGTTAATAATGGTATTTGTACTGAGATTGTGGGTCCTTTAAGTAAAAAAAAAAAAAAAGAAGCTATATATATTCATATATATGTTGTAGTTTCCATGTAAATAAACTATATATATAAATAAACTTTATATATATATATATATATATATAAACATATCTGAAATGTATTCCCTAATTTTTAATTTTCAAGCAGTGTGTGTTATCAAATCACCCCAACTCAGCATTTAACCGGAAACTGAAGCCTCTCTGTTGTTAGTTGACTGCTCTAAACACTAAATCAAACCTGCAATTAATTGAAAGGGTCCTCCACTTTGTCAGATTAATGTGATCTTTGGTTGGTTGTGATCACCTGAAACAATTCCGGCTGACTTAGCATATCTTCAGAATAGTTGAGATCAATTGCTAATGATTGGTTGCTGACTTCTACACCAAATAGCCAATAAATTAGTCCAGTCTAATTTACTATATCAGTTGCTGAGTGAAACAGCACCCCTCATTACTCTTCAATATGTACATAACAATTTACGTTCAATTTAACAAAAGTTAAGAATTTATTTATATAAAAGTTGTGCTAACTTTACGGATAGTTTTCTTTTTATTGTTGTTATTTGAATACATGTTATTTTCCCCTGGGACATAAGACTAGAGTGATTAAAGATGTCATAAGTAATTGATCAGCAATTACAATTATTTGAAAGACAAAGCAGAAAAAAAGAGATCAATTTTCTTATGTCTGTATGATACGTCTGATTTGATTCTTGTATTGCCTATGAATTTATGATGGAGGCAGATGATTAGGCTACAATATATCAAATATCTAATTGGATCAAATGACTGGGCTAAAATATGATAAAATCAGTTGATCAGACTGCAATGGTGTAATTATATTATAGAGTCAAATCATTAGGTTATAATCTAGAAAATCTATGATAGGATTAGATGATTAGTTGAGAATATGGCCACCATATGATTGGGTCAGCTCATTTGGCTACAATAATGTAAATGTATGATTGGACCCAATAATTAGACTATCACTGTCACTGGTCATGGTTGTGGGTACTTTATGCTGTTGAATGCATCACCAACTGGTGCCATTTCTGGCAGTTATGGTATATGGCCTAATTTTCAGTAAAGCTCTTTGTGCACTTAGTAATGTTGCTAGTTCATTGCATTTGCTGTCTGCCTCATCTTCTTTTACTCATACATTGTTCCCTGAAGATTTTTCTTAGAGATCCTGCCAAATCTTGTCATCTGGCCATACTATCATATTTTCCTTTTTTTCACAGGGGTCAGAAGGTTTTCATATTGACTAGTGATTCACAATGTGGGCAGCAATGCCTCCTTTGTTGATGTGGGGTCAATATGAAATGAACTTTTAAGTGACCATTATGTGTTCAAAGGAGTTATGGGGGTGTCATGATTTTAACAGGGTAGTAAGATAATTTAGCTCTTTAAAATTTGATTAGAACAACTCCCAACATTTTATAGATGCATTTTGTTTGAAATTTTTGCCTAGATATTTACATTTTTAGTCAAAGTTTAAAAAGGAAAATGCTATTTCTCTAGGTGTGTGGAGCAAAAATCTACTTCTGTGGTGACTGCTGCTTGGCTGCTTTTATCACTACTTACTTCCAGTAATTAGCAATGCTATAATACAAAAAACAAAACAAAAAGAAAATGTAAACATGACATTAACTCTGCTCTATTTCTCAGTGTAATAGAAATGACAACCAACACTGAAAATAAGAAAAGGTAAAAACAATGTACTGTCTGATAGCTTTCCTGACTTTTTTCACTTGTTATGTGGTCCTTGTAGGAGATGCCAAGGATTCTTCTGAAGCATCACACTTTCACTGCTTGGCTCATTTTCTGAAATGCTTTTAGAATTCAACACTTGAAGGCATACAGGAAAATAGCCAGAACCAGTACATTTTGTTTTTTTACAGTAAGGTTCACCCTGTCTAAGGCCTGGAGTTTTACATTAGGAGACAGTTTGTAGAGATAGGAGAGTAAAGTAACAGCTAACCCTGGACTTGAACAGCTTAAGATTGTATCAGTAAGGAAAACATCTTCTTGAGAGTTGGTTCCACAGCGCATCGGTTCATGGGAAGAAACTGTTTGAGTGGAACTTACTGATGTAATTCGGAGGGAATGTGGGTATTTTGCTAATATATAAGTAACATGGCAGATCATTGCCATGAAGTTTAGGCCTGGCGAAACCAAGGAATGAGCACTTTCCATAAAAGTAGAGATAGAGCACTGAGAGGCTTGCCACATCATGCCTGTGAGAGTGAGACTGGAGGGTGGCAAATAATGATTCTGAGACACTTTTGGCTGGAGGGTGGCAAATAATGACTGAGATACTTTTGGACTCTATTGAGACTGGGAGGTGTGGTCTGTGAAGCTCTCACCCAAATATGACAACAGTATTCTATTCTTGGCCTGATCTAGCTCTTGTAAAGGTAGAGGATAGTACTGGATTGGTACAGGGAGCTGACCCTTTTACCTACATTTTTAGCAATGGATCATATGTAAGAGTCCTACTTGAAGTTTGGTACATGCAAGAATTTCAGTTTTGTTCTGCAACTGATTTTCTTGTATTTCAATATGTATTCCAATATTGTTGTATTCTACCCAGTTCTTGATAGTAATTTGTTCTTAGACCATTTTTCACTGATGTTGGCACCAAAGTACTAAAACTGCTTCAGTTTCCAGCTGTTGTCTATTGATCTTGGTCTTGTTTAGACACTTGGTGTTTGTCATATGTTTCATCATTTAGATTATGATCTCCAGTCTGTACTGAGTTGAGGTTTCATCCAAGCAGTTCATTAGTACTGTTAGTTCTTTCTTGCTGCCTGATAGTCCATCACTATTATCAACAAAGGAAAATTTGTGATGCTACATGCTCAAATGTCAATAGTTACAGAGTATCCCTCCAGGGAATCAGTCATTATATATTTTAGGGTGATATCAAGGCTGTGTTCTATCTCCTATAATATGGAACCAATCACTGACAGTTTTTTAATCAAGGACTGCACTGTACCTTTTTGTGTAAAGCTATTGAATAGTGTTGATCAACTTATGGCCTATGTTGCATCATGCCACATTCAACCAAATAACTTCTTACAGTCAATGAAGATGCAATGGATGTCATGTTGGTATTAACTGTATTCCTCGCACAAAAGATGAAAGGTGAAAATCTGTTTTGTAATGCTTCTTCCACTGTGGAATCCAGCTCGTTCTTTTGGAAAGACTTTAATGCCTGTGTCAGGATGGCTTTCAGCATCACTTTGCTTGTTTGTCTGACGAAACTGAATGTTTTGTAATTCTAACACAGTTGGAGGCTGGGCCAGATTTAGGCCTTAAGATGCCCCTTAAGATGAGCAATTTTACACTTATTACATGTCTGTGTTAAATGAAGTGTAAAACTGAGCAGGAATTGAGTCGACAAAATTATACAAAACTAAAAAAAGCTCCATAAAAATCTATATGTATATAAAAAAAAATGTATCAAAATCTGAATGGATCTCCTTCAACAAGACCTCATTGAATTTAAAAGACCCACTCCAGCTCAAGGGGCCTAAATACTCTAAATTGTCTCAAATTTGTTCAGATGAGCCCCATTAAATCTGAAAATAAACAAATCTCCTCTTATTTTTTTAGTTTTAGGTTTGCTGCCCATACAAGTCCATATGTAAATCTGATACTGGTTGAAAATCACCTTTTTTGGATAGAGATATTATTAGAGAGATAATATCGCAACAATATGGTAAATATATAATCAAAATTTAATAACTAAATTATATGACAAAGATATAAGATTTGATATTTAGTCTACAATACAGTAAATATGGTGTCAAATGATTAGGCTATGTAATGGCAAATATATTATTCAATCCAATGGTCAGACTACAAAAATGTCTAATATAAGAATAAATCAGAAGATTAGTTTTGCGATGTCAACAAACACTTGTTGCCACTTTTGTAATGTCAACAAATACTCACTGTTACTTTTGTAATGCTTGTTGTAGTAGAGACTTTGTAATCACAGATACTACTATAGTAATGCCATTGAACAATACTGGTGTCACATGCCTTCAAATAATACTCGCACAAATAGTACTTGCTCATATAGTAACCACTGAATAGTGATCCATATAGTGATCACTTAAACACCACACTAATTCCCATATGGATGTTTCCTTTACCATCAAAGGATCTACTTATTCAAAATGGGAATGCTTGTGTTTGCTCTCTAGTGATGTGTGTTCAAACTCCAATGTCAGCAGTGACACATTATTCCTATATAACAATTAGGTTATAACATAGTAAACTGAAGATGGATCAAATGATTTAAGTCCAGTCTGGAAATATAAATTATGATCAGGAATTAGGCTAAATTATGGTAAATGATGAGGTTAGAAGATTAGGCTGTAAGGAGACAAATATATGAGAGGAATACTGAAGAAAAGTCAGAAATGGCAAAATATAAGAATTTTGGAATCATTTTTTGATTTATCTGAAAAAATTTCAACACCCACTTAAATAACTGGATGAACCATCACTATAGCAAGTATGTTACAAGATTAACTCATTCAGCTAAAATATAGGCTTGGATGATCAGGCTATAGAAAATGCAAATTTAGACTTTATTATGACAAATATATAATGGAAATATAGGATTAGTGAACAGTATTATAAATCTCACTTCCATTCAGTTCCATTGTATATGTTTGTTTTAGCAGCACCATCCAAGACTGAATTTGATTCATAATTAACTTATGATGAGTATGCACAAACATTTTAGTTTGATGCTTTTCAAAAGCTGCATGAAATAGGTTTTTGAATGTTTAATTTTAATAGAGGCAATTTCTGGTAATTTCACTGGAACTAATTACAACACTAAGCAATCTTTTTTGAAAAAAAAAATCAAATTTTAATTTATAAAATTTGTGCTTTGAATTATTTTACTTTTTTTTTTTTAATCATTTCACCCCAATCAAGGCAATAAAATAGACTAAGAAGCAAGAAGGTTAATGAGAATGAAAGAAACAGAGGATAATAAATGAAGAGGATTCAATTAGACAGACGCTGACAATTGACATAACATTTAAATTTATGAAGGTCATAGTTAACAGGGAAACCAGGTCCAGAAGTGAGAGAGAAGAAACTATTATCATAAAACTTTTGGTTGCAGCTTGCACTTTCAACAGTGAAATTATGAGATCTCACTGCCAATCTATTATTGGAAGTTGAGGTAACAAGGAGAAAAAATCATCAGAACAATTATTGTGAAAATATTCATAGAAGAAGCAAAGGAAATCTACATTCTGATGGTGGTTAAGAGACTGAAGCTGAGATACTAGGTCAGGACTGGTAACGTTCTTGATTCTTTTACATGTAAAACAGAAGCACCAGACCAGCAATATCTTCTCTGACTGACTTGAATTTTATGGTTGATGATAAAAAAGTTGGAACATTATTTTAACAGCATTTGTTTAGAAAGTAAGGATAACAGGGAAGAAATCAATATACTACAAAAATCCCTGACCTTTAACATATTAGTTGAAGATAAAAAAAATAGTTTACCTGTATAATTTTTACTGAATTTCTATACCTATTATATCAGGCCAATCTTAAGGGTGATCAAGTGTCTGTAAGTTTCATCACTTAAGTTGCTTTCCACAGTAATCTTATCAATTTCATTAATGTTATTATTGAAACTGTTTAATTTATTCCGGAGATCTCTAATTCTTCCAGTTTTTCTTACAAAGGTTTTCACTTCAATTCTAAGCACAGTAATAGGTATACCATATATACTTATGTAGAAGCTGACTTATAAGCTGCAACCACAGAATTTTTTTTACATGAAATTTAATCACTTCAGAAAACATTTATGTATGGTGCAACTGGTCACCAAAAATGCATGATTTTTAAACTCTTTGAAAAAAATTTACTGCATATAGTGAAACTCCCTATTTTTTGGCATAAAAAACTGATCTTAAAAACTTGCACTTTACTCAAATATATATGATAATCATTACCTTTTAAGTTTTATATTCTTTTTAATTCTCTTGCAACATTCTTGTATTGACCTAGTAATTTTTATTCTCTTTTAGTTTTCACTCTATCTTTTGGAACATTGATAGTTTGACTAATTTTTTTATAACCAAATTTGGTCTCCTGGCCTGGACGAGATGATTCATTTCAATTTCAAATTTTGAAAGAACTTTTCTTTTTCTCAATTCCAGTTCAACTTCTGGTTTGCAAATACAGTTGCTGCATATTTCATTATAGGATCTTTGCACAAGGCTTATTCAATGAGTTGTCTTTTGGTTAAGCATTTTGATTGAAACCTAATAGAGATCTTGCTTAAGTTATTGCTGTCAGTTTTGAATTCAGAGTTGGTTAGAGATTCTAGTGTGTCCTGATATTTAACCCATAGCTAGTCAGAGAAGAGATGGATTTTTGGGTATTTGCACATAAGTGAATGTCATGAACTTGACTGGAATTTGATCTCTGCATTCCAATTTCTCATTTTAAGCCACTATCCATTACACTACCTGTACATCCTCTTCTGCTTTATGTTTATGCTAAATTAGTTCATCTAGATAAATCCTTGTGGATCACCATCCCTACCCAGAGATATTTATTTTATGCTGCTTCTAAACTAATTTGCTTATTAGGATATCAGTCTTATTCCTGCCACCATACAGGTAATGCTTGATGTTTTGTTGTTTTATCTGGTTCAGTTTTAATGAAACTTGTGTAAATACATTTGTTCTTGGTTGCTATAATTTAGAATTTTATTTCTTTTTAAATATTTGCATCATGTCATTGTTAATTACTTTTGTTTTTTGGAATTTTATACAGAGTTGCTGTTCATCTCATTCTTCTTTTCTAGTTTTAGGTATTTTCAACATGTACTTTCTTTTGCCAGTATTGCTTTTGCCATAATTATTCTCTGTTTACTCTGCTGTGTGCTCTCCAAGGAGTCTTTCACTTCCTTTCTTCTCATTGCATAAAGTCTATTGATATTATCTCTAGGGTGTAGTAATTCATACCTGCTCATTAAGTCTCTAGTTTTCTGAACTGTGTTTCTTAATTCTTTTCTTTTTACCAATTTTGTAAGGATCCTAAATATCTTATGGGATACTCTTCATGTATTGATACCTTTTGATAAAATTTCTACTGTCTCATCTCCAAAATCATCTTTGGGCTCCCCAGGTAATATTTCTTTATTTTTTTCCTCATTTCCTCCTGTTAAATCTGCTTCCAGTATTCCAGGATATTTCTGATAATCTTTTCCTTAGAATTCTTTTATAATTACTGGATTACTTCTGCTGGAGTGTCATGGATATTATGTATTTTTCAGTTCTGAATTCCATTCAATTTTTCACTCTTGATATATCTGTTACATCCTTAAAACATCATTATTTCTCACATGTTGTGTCCGTAATAATCCCAAAATTGATCAGAATAACAGTTGTCACTTTAAGTATTTTCTTCATCTGTAAGAGAATGGTCCAGTTCTCACTACCACAAAAGAGACTGGATATTACATAGTAGTCCAATGTCTTCCTAAGGATATTTTCCAATTCCTTAATACATAGAGCACGTTCTGAAAGCCTTCTCTGGATATTTCTATGCACACTTGAGATTTTGTTTCACACCTTGTGTTGTGCCTACCATACAACCCAGTGTTAAGCTTCTCCACTTGCTTAATTTTTACATCGCTGGTGTGTAAGTGACACTTAGCTTTGTCCCTTAGTGCTGACATTCATACACTGTTTCTTCTTACAGTTAATGTTAGTACTTTCTTCTTGCTTTCCTTTACCTTCCCAAAGCTAAAAATCTGACTTTGGACTGTTGTTTGCAGCTCAGTTTCAATTTTATCAAATAATTTCAAACTCCCTATGTCCACTAGATTTTTTTTTTTTTTTTGTGAATTTAAAATTGAACAGGATTTTGCTGAGAGAAGTGGAATTAGTCTCACTGCAAAATAGCTTCTGTGTTTTTTTTTTTCAAGAAGAAATATACTCATTACTCAATAGGATAAGTAGACAGAATCAAATGCATTAAAATTAAAAAAAGATTATTTAAAAGATAAGACCTTTTAAATAAAATGAAAGGATAGACAAAGAATTTTTCCTGTGTTTGAAATTCTTTACTTTTTATGCCTATTTTGCAGACAAGTAAAAAGCCTTGATAAAATTTATTGTTTTTTTTTTTTTTTTGTTATGAATGTCTTTTTAGAATATCTGTTTTTATTGCTATAATAATATTCCAGTTGGGTTCACCACAATCCTTTACACACAAATAGCCTTGGGAAAGGTATGAATCCATCTCTACTCTCCCACAGTAGAGACAGATGAATAGCAGGACAGTCTTTTGCAGAAAGAAATGGCAACCTACTGTGAGAAAATCTTCTGCCTCGTCAGTCATGAATAGAAAAAGACATGATCACCCAAGCATGTATCACATATGATAGTAACTAACTGAATATTTGTTGTATTTTATTTTTACATAAATAATATCAATAGAAAAAGTAGTTAATAAACAAAAATTAGAACAAATATTTGCAAAAATGAATACTTACAGATCTTTATTTAAATAATAGTGACATCTCTTTCTTAGAATTCTTTATCTTTTTACTATCGCTCCTACTCCCTCTACTACATATCATAAACTTTTATTAAAATCTTTTTTACATAAGCAAAACAAGGTTGCATTTATATATATTTTATTATAAGAATAAATAATATTAATGAAAAATCACACAAAACTTCTTGCTTCAAATCTACATGTAATCTTTTTAAATGCAACTTTGAACTCCAAGTTTACAACTTAAGTCAGATAAAGAAAAACATGATATTTTTATGAAACTTTTTAATAAGTGCAAATATAAATTAGAAATGTAACCTGACACTAGTCATACTTTTAGTAGCACTTATGCACTTAGATTGTACTAGTAAAAATGGAAGTATATTTAGAATGTTTCTGTTGCATCTTTATTGTTTGTACTGACAATTAGTGCAATATAATTGAAACTTGTTTTCTTCTGACACCTGTCATTGTAAGCAGAAAAGGAAGCAAAATAATAATTGATCTAATGATAATTGCTGTAATCATTTGACATCCATTTAGAGAGTTGGCTGAGTGTAATATCTTTTTATCTTGGGAGCATTTGACTTATCTCATAACTTCAAAGTTATTCATTCAAGTACAAATTAAAATAATGAGAAATGTGAGAAGACACAGACATGGATAAATAGCCATTTAGTTTACTTAGTCAGATATAGACATTTTTGCATCTATCTCTGGTATATATTAAACTTGCATTAATCAATAAATATTTGTTTGTTTCTGCATGTTATATTTCAGATTTTCAATAATTGAATGAATATCTATATATTAGGCACTATATATATACATATATATATATAGTACAGGTAATCGATCTGTTGGTATATAATGTGGGTGGATCCTAGTAATATTAATTATTAAAACTGATCCACAGAGAGCTCAATGTTTTTATTTTAACAGAGCACATAGACATGCACATTAAATTAAACACTGTTTACTTGAAACATCTATGGCCTGCATATTTCAAGCAATTTCAGAAACGTAACTGAACAGATATGGACTTTTGAAAAAATATATTAGTGAAGAAATATACTTTTAATTAAAAGGAAAATATAGCCTTGTTATACTGTGATGTTCATTGTAGCTAAACTGCAAAGCACAGTGTATCAACTGGTGGTTTCTCTTACAAAAGAGGGTACAGGTACAGTTCCTGATGGAGGGTACATTCTTTATTAAGATTTCTTGAATATGCAGAGCAAGCTGATAGATGTAATATATTGTTTAAAGAAAAAATAAAAATGGGTCATCTATTTCAAAAACGAATATCCAATATATTTGAAGTGTGTGTGTGTGTGTGTGTGTGTGTGTGTGTATATATATATATATATATATATATATATTATATAATATTTGCTATATATATATATATATATATATTAGTTATTATATAATCTTTTGCTATATATATATATATATTAGTTATTATATAATCTTTTTTTATATATATATATATATATATATATATATATATATTAGTTATTATATAATCTTTTTGCTATATATATATATTAGTTATTATATAATCTTTTGCTATATATATATATTAGTTATTATATAATCTTTTGCTATATATATATATTAGTTATTATATAATCTTTTGCTATATATATATATTAGTTATTATATAATCTTTTGCTATATATATATATTAGTTATTATATAATCTTTTGCTTTTGCTATATATATATATTTAGTTATTATATAATCTTTTTTGCTATATATATATATATATATTTAGTTATATAATCTTTTTATATATATATATATATATAAGTTATATAATCTTTTTTATATATATATATATATAAGTTATATAATCTTTTGCTATATATATATATATATATTAGTTATATAATCTTTTGCTATATATATATATTAGTTATATAATCTTTTGCTATATATATATATATATATATATTAGTTATATAATCTTTTGCTATATATATATATATATTAGTTATTATATAATCTTTTGCTATATATATATATATATTAGTTATTATATAATCTTTTGCTATATATATATATATATATTAGTTATTATATAATCTTTTGCTTTATATATATATATATATGTATTAGTTATTATATAATCTTTTTGCTATATATATATATATATATATATATTAGTTATTATATAATCTTTTGCTATATATATATATATATATATGTATTAGTTATTATATAATCTTTTTATATATATATATATATATATATATATATATATATATATATATATATATATTAGTTATTATATAATCTTTTGCTATATATATATGTTTTAATATATATTTTTCTTAGAAGTATATTATAATTTTTTTTATTAGTAGTATTATGTGATGATGATCCTACTTTTGTGAACTTTTTATGTAGCTCTATTTTAACTTTAGCCTTCCTAACTTTTTACCTTCCCTTACCTGTTACATTAATTCTTTTTATCCTGTTCTTTCTTCATAATGGAAGCCTCCAAAGAAAACTTTTCTAGGTCAATTTATTTTTGCTATTGTTTTATTTTTTTTTCTATTGCTTATTTTTTATCTTTGTATATCTGTCTGTCTGGGATATCATGATACCATTTCATGAAATGTACTCGGTCTGAGGAGATACTTATTTTCATTCAAATAAATTTATTACTGACAATGGATTTTTAAGGTCTTTTCCTAATTATATGTATGTATATATATATATATATATATATATATATTGAGAGAGAGATAAAGATATATATATATATATATATATATATATATATAAGAGAACGAGTTTATTTATGTCTTTATATATATATATATGGGTATGATAAAAAACATACATATATGCACATATACTTGCACATGCATATATATTTTTTCTCAAGTGTTATAAAAACAGTGCTCAATGTTATATAATAGAGCTATTAAGTACATATTAATGAATATACATAATATCCAGTGTCAAGAGATGGCTTGGAGTTTCATACAAATATGCAATTCTCAAGTGCAGAATGCTCAGTGACCATTAGGGCATTATGAAATTCACGTTCTCATGGTGATGATGATGTAATTCTTAAGCTCAAAAGACGAATTAAAAAAAGGAAAATTAATAATTACTTTAAATAATTTAAAAAAATTTCTGTAAACGTGTTATGTATCAAGGGGATAACTCTCTTTTTTACATAAAATACCATTGATAAAATGTTTAAAGTAGTATCTTATCAAATAAAATTAGCATTTACAATGTATGAATCCTTAGTGAATGGTTTATAAAGGCCCTTATACATGCTTCTGCAGAATCTCATGCTTCCATGGATACAGAAAAGTATCCATCTTTTGCATATCCATGGGAGCACAGGATTCTGCAGGAGCATGCAAACACATAGGGATATTTTTACTATGAAAACTCAGATTAATCTCTGACATAAAAAACAGCAGTATATACAAAGATGACAGGATAATTCTCCTTCATAAACTGAGACCAAAAAAAGTGGACCAGATGAGAAACGACCTAACTAAATTCTTTAAGGACCATTAACTAAATATTACTGCCAATAGTAACACTAAAAAAATTCCTAGACATTTGACCTGAGTAAGGACCTGTATAAACAAAAAGTGCAGAATGTAATGAATCAACTTTTTTCCGGATTTTTAAATTATATTCACCATTATTATGACCAGAGACACCATTTTGAATGCCTTTGAGTAATTAACATGAACATTTGCTTCCAAAATATTCACAAATTAATGCCCAAATATATTCAGGTTAGCATTTTAAAATATTTTGAGCTTTGAATTGGGTTCACAAAAATGATTTTATATTCATAAAGTAAATATTGCACTTTATTTACTTTCTTTGTTTAATTTTGTTTTCAAAGAAACAGGAAGAACATATTTTAAAACAAATGCAAAAAACTTCATGCAAGCATTCATTTTATATCTCTTGCATAAAAATATGAATGGTTTCACATAAACACTTCAAAATGTTATTAACTTGGCTGTTTTTTTGTTGGGGAGTCTGTCAAATATACAAGAACACACAGACCTTTTAATGAAAAATTGCTACACATAATTTTATTGAACTCTGTGAGGAGATATAAACCAATATGCTTAAATGTGCCAGTCTTGCACAGGCATACACAAGTACATACTTCTTTGCATAACACACTTTTGATATCCTTATGCGATGAGCTGTTTTTTAACTTTTTAGTAATACTTCACTCCTCATCATTGGGGAATATATGCATCATGTGTTTTATGAAATAAAAACTTTCTTCCTCTGTCCAACACTAACAAAGATGATTTGTGGTAGGATAAAATTTGGGGAAATTAAAGATCAATGCCATACACAAGTGCATTGAACAATGAAAGAAAGAATGCCTTAGAGCAGAATCCAAATTCTCCTATGACTTTAAATATTCACAAAGTCAAAGACATCCATTACAGATGTTAAACATTCACTTGTTTCTGTAAATGTGGGCAAACTTATCTAGAGGTACAAACTTTTATACAAGGCAGGGTCAATAAGTGTACAGCCTGATATGGAGTTCCTTGTCTTTTATATACCCTGCCCACTTTGGCATGTGGGCAATCATGGCTCTCTACAACATCCTATCCTTTGCAGATATTAGCAATGTTTATCTTTTTACTATTCCTCTCACTCCCTCTTCTGCCATCTGTTTACACAGGCTAGTTAGATTGGTTATTTGATGTTTCCCTTTGTTCTTCTTCAATATGTGTTGGGAGTAGCAAATTCTCCAAGCTCTCTTTCCTTATGCACCCTAAAAATTTCAACTAACTCATTCTGATGCTAAGTATAAGTGTCCTTTTTGGTTCACCTTTCCTTAAAACTTCCCTATTTCTCACATTCTCCATCCATGGTATTCTCAGCATCCTCCATGTTAAGCTTTTGTCATCTTAAATTTTCACTATATGTTCTGTATATATGATTAATACTTACCACAGAATCAAGGGCATTGACAAAGGAGATTATGTTGAAAAATAAATAATAGTTGTGTAAATGCTTTTTACATCATTAGGCTATGAATATACTAATACCCCTACTATTTCTTCCAAAAAATATAACCAATTCTTTCCACCTATATTAATGTTTGACTTGTCTTACTTTTTTTTTCTTTTAAGCATTTCACCCCAAGCAAGGCAGGAGTCCAACTAGCATGCAAGGGGTTACAGAGAGTGGGAGCAAAAGTAAACAGGTGTGACAGAAGAAAGGATGAAGAGAAGGGCGGGGAATTAGATCAAAGCATCTGGAGATGTCAATTGACATTGCATTTGAATAGTTGGAGATTATACTTCATACTTTTTTGTGTTCCTTTTTATTTACAACCCTCAGACCATTGCTATACAATTGCTAAAGTTAATAATGATGGAAATGCCTGATTTGGAAAGTTCATAGATTATTTCTACCTATTAGGAGTTACTGAAAGGGTCTTGGCCTGAACCACTTCTAAAAATCAGTATTTCAATAACAAAATGTCAAACTATTGATATTTAAAAGGGAGTTAGGAAAAAAATTTTCTGCAACTCCTATATATCACTGAAACTAACAAGTGATTTGTGCATTTTTATAAAACTTTTTAAAATTTTTTATATATAATCAAAACAAGGTTGTACTTATATACTTTTTATTATATCAATAAATAATATTAATGAAACATCATGCAAAAATTGTTTTTAATCATGTTCAAGAATTCATCATCAGTATAAAAATTTAATTGAAATCAGCACTTTGAAAATGGTAACATTAGTGACAGAGTGACAACCTTCCATTTTAGGTATATTTAAAAAAATAAATAAAACAATAAATTCTCAAAAGCTTAAAAAATACCTGTAGAAACATATAAGCAGAGACATACATGCACGTTGATAGATCACAAGTGTATTACTTGAGATGACATCAATGATAATGCTTGGTAATCCAAATTAATGTGTAACTGATGGCTTATCATAAGTTTTGACATCATGTCTACATCTGAAGCTGGATCAATTTATTTGTAACTTATGTGATGTAAGATGAATTTTGATAAAATGTTTTCAATTTATAATATTTGATTTTTGGGATTAATATTCACCATTGGATTTAGTGCATTGACAAGGAAGGAGATTATGTTGAAAAATATTTGTGCAAATATTTTTTTCCATTATTAGGCTAAGGAATTATTTATTTACATATATTATTTCTATATTGGCTGCAACTAGTCTTTCTTTCATCTTATTTTTTTTCTTGCTTTTCCTTGCAACTATCAACAAATTAATCTACAATTGTTAGAATCAAAGTTGGTTGGTTGTAATATGGCATCTATATCTACGTGCAAAGTGAGTTCTGAAATGATTTTGGTCTGACATCATTCCCAATATTATAAACATCCGTAAACACATACACACACTTTTATTTATGTGATTAATAGTCACCACTGGATTAAGTGCATTGACAAGTAAAGAGATATGTTAAAAAATATGTGCTGTGCAAAATAAATGTTTTTTGTTTAACAACAAATGTATTGTTTTATCATAAAATAAGGTGTGTGCATGTGCATAACTTATTTTAATTTTTCTAAAAGAAGCAAAGTTTGTGTTAGTCACAATTCCTCACCTACCTAATGGGCAGATGAAAGCTATTTAGCCTTGGTTGGTTATCTATCTAGAGACAGTGTCTCAATAAAAATGCCCATCTCCCAACAACCTGACCACTCAGGGATGTATCAGCATGAAAAATTCTTAATGGCAGAAATTCTTCAAAAAATAATGTGAGTTCACAATCTGCCTCAGGTGGAAATAATGCAACATTTCATGTTTATAATATCATGATCATTGTATATGCCAGGAAAAAATACTTTTCTGAAGGTCTTCCATTAATATTGAGTAAGTACCTATCTTTTCAAGTTTTTTTATTTTATTTATAGATAAAAGGCTATTCACATATCTTTCTGTGTGTCTATGTACATCATCACATAACATTTTATAATTCTAGTATCTCTTTATTATTATAGCTTCAATATGAACAACCCTTACTTGCTCAGATCCTCATTCATGCTCATTACTATTTTTTTCTTTTAATCATTTCACTCCAAGTAAGGCAATAAAGCCACTAAGAGCCAAGGGTTTACTGAGTTGGAGAGAATATGAGAAAAAGAAAAGATTATTACGGAGAGAGAACAAGAAAAGAACAGGAATTAAGAAGAGAGAAATGACAATTTAACATTGCATTTAAATTTTTGAAGATCAAACTTAACTGGATAGCAAGACGCCAAAAGAGAGTTCCACAAGTGAAAAGTGCAAAAGAAGAAATTGTTATATAAACATTCTTAAGCTAACACTTAAAAAGGTGCTACTGGTAACTTATTATTGTATACAAATATATAAAAGTTAAGGTATAA
The DNA here is from genome assembly GCA_903632075.3 of Acanthosepion pharaonis. Lineage (NCBI taxonomy): Eukaryota > Metazoa > Mollusca > Cephalopoda > Sepiida > Sepiidae > Acanthosepion > Acanthosepion pharaonis. The sequence continues at coordinate 2,910,312 of CAHIKZ030000557.1, read as the reverse complement.
CTAAGAATATACTTGTAAAAGGAAAACTTCTCTTAGCTGATGTCTTCCATCGTTTAATGGATTTTATTTTGTAAAAAGTATCTATAAAGAAAAGTAAACAATGTTGCAAAATTCCTTACATTTTTCTTGATAAGAGTATGAAACATGTCAGCTAAGATAACTTTTCCTTTTGTTTTTATTCATGCAAATATATATATGTACAGCATGCGATGGGTAAATTGTCGCCATTTTTTATTTTTAATTTCACACATGTGTGTTGTTTGTTTTTGATTTTGTTGACCGCACTGAATAGTAGAGTCAGTTGGACACTATTTGTGAGAAAACAAGCACTATGATGCAGTTCACTCTGCCAGAGATTTGGAAATAGCATGCTGTACTGCTTGGCATTCCCACTGGAAGCTCCAATATGAACATTTCAGTGTGTTTGGGTGTCAGTAGAAAGAATTTGGAAAGAGTTTGATGAGTCTAATGGTAATTACGAAGGTGTTTGGAATGAACACTAGCAATATCAATGTCATGCCTCCATTCATCTTCCTACAAAGTGTCAGACTCAACATGGAGGCCTATAGTCAATGATGAAATTATTTGTACACGCATTAATATTGAATATTTTCATCCATTTTTCAGAACCTAATGCCCACATGATGCCAGGTTTTTATATGTTAATAAGTACAAAAAAAGAAATATAAAACTCAGTTTTCAGAACAATAGGTCAAATATAAAATTTGACAGGGGAATTATGCAAAATATGAAAAGACAAAATTATTCGTACAGTAGAATATATTGTTTTAAATTGATTGATTCATGTAAGTATAAGTAATTTACATAATTATTTTATCGGTGAAGCCTTCTTGATTATTTATTCAGTAGAATATTATTGATGATTCCAGCAAGGAATGTTACATGGTGCATAGAATGTCACCAGTGTTATTCTTACCATAACAAAACGATGAGTAAAACGAAGAAGCTTAGTGTTGACTTGAGATAAAGAATTATTAACTTCCACAAATTGGGAAACAGTTATAGCACTATTTTAAACCAGTTAGCTATCCCTAGATCTATGTTACAGTCCATTATAAAGAAGTTACAGTTTGGTACAATAGAGAATTCGCCTGGGCATGGAAGAAAACTCAAATTGTCACTGAGAACTGCACAAAAACTGTATTGCGAGGTTAATATAAGCCCAAGAGTTATTTGAAAGCTGTCACCAAAAGTTTGTATACAATGAGTATCACGTAAGTACTTGCGCAATACAACATTGTTTAAATAGAGATGGGTTGTATGGAAACTGACCAGGATGAACCCCTCTTCACAAACCATGTCACATTGTTGCTCAGTTTAATTTTGCCAAAATGTTCATGGACAAAGAAAATTGTTTTAGGGAACAATTCCTATGGATTTGATGAAATAAAAATTGACCTTTTTGGACATAATGATACACAGAAGGTTTGGCACAAGAAAGGTGATGCTTTCCTGCCAAAGAACACAGTGGCAACATTAAAACATGGAGGTGGCTTGATAATATTTTGTGGTTATTTTAGCTCAAGGGTGACTGGACAATTAATTGCAATAAGAAGAATAATGAAATCTGTAGACTATACCAAAATTCTGGATGAAAATCTACAACTATCAGAGCAAAATCTTCATCTAGATCAGCAATTTACTTTCCAGCAAGATAATGATTTCTAACATACATCTAAATCAGTGACTATGGGGTTTCAGAAAAAGAAGATTACAGTTTTGCACTGTTCTTCAATGAGTTCTGAATCGAATCCTATTGAAAATCTATGGCAAGATTTGAAAGTTTGAGTAAAGCATCAGTTACCAAAAAACATTCAGGAATTAAAACGTGTAACCATAGAAAAATGGGAGCAAATCCCAGAAAAGACTTGTTCAAATCTCATCAAAAACTTTAGAAAATGATTGCAGCAAGTTAAAAAAAAAATGAGAGGCTATGCTATTGTCTTTATTAATATTGTGAAAATTATTCAACTTTTTCTTTCTTTTCATACTGTTCAAATAATTTTGTCTTTTCCTATTTTGCATAATTCGCCTGTCAAATTTGTTGTATTCAACCTAATGTTCTGAAAATTGAGTATTATATTCCATTTTTTGTGTTTTTAAAATATAAAAACCTGGCATCATATAGGCATTAGATTCTGAGAAATGGATAAAAATATTCAAAATTGATGGGTGTACAAATAATTTTGTCATCAAGTGCCTCAAAGAGATAGTGCTGCCTGGGGTCAAGTGGGTGGCTACTGGAAGATTCTGTGTCTGGCAACAGGACTCTGCACCATCCCACACAAATAGGAGAACCCAGTCATGGATGTCAAACAATTTCTGCAACCACATCACCCCTTACATCTGGCCACATAACTCCCTAGACTACAACACTCTTGAGTATTATGTGTGGGGCACAGTTGAGTGAGAGACCAACAAAACTCCTTGTAACACCAAAAGTGAACTGAAGGCAAGGATTATGGCAGCTACTGATGTCTGTCCAGAATTCACCTATTCCTAGGATAATTATGGCAGCATTCACTGACTTAAATAAGGAGGCTATCCAAAAGAGTTGCAGGAGATTCTGAAGTTGTCTGAAGTATGTGGTTGAAGCCAATGGAAATTTTATAGAATAAATTTACTTTAGTATTTCAAGATATTTTTGTGTCATTTTGGTAAATATATCTGTTAAAATGAGTGTTTTTTTTCATTTTTGTGTAATTTAGATGACAATTTATCCATCCTGTTTATTCTTACACTAACCTAGAGCTATTGATTAATATAAACACCTATATAGATATTTACACACAATATTAAGAAGAGATAGTACATATATCAGTAAGAGTTTTATGAAAGAAAAATCTCTTCAAACCATTCCATGTAGCTGATAGCCAGTGTAATTTGTATTGGTTTCCTTACGAGCAGACTTCAAATTTCTCAAGTCTTCTTTGACCAGCCTGTATATCCTTTCTCTCCTGTATCTAGCCTCTTCACACATCTATGTCTCAACATCTTTATACTTCCATCTGATGATGTGACTTGCAGCTGCAAACAACCATGGCTTCAACACTTAAATGTGTTTTTTTAGCTTCTGCATTATCAGATAAGTGCAACAACTGAGTGGATGGATAATGAAATATTGAAGCGATATCTCCTGAATAATGTCATTAGGCAATGGAAGTAGTCATCTATAACTTCTCTGGGTTTTCTTGTTTCTTCTGCCACAGCACTTGTTTGAGGAATAGCTTCTGTTTGTTACTTTAGCAATAGATTCAAGCAGAGACAATATTAGTATGTATAGTTGTTACTGTTTTTTTTTCCTTTTTACATATCTTTTATCAAACACTCAGATAGGAATGATATTGTTGTCAACATCTATTTTGTCATTGATTTAACAATTCAGTTTGCCATGTAAAATCTGGTGACTGAAAAAATTGCTTTTATTTTATTGCGCTTAAATATGAAAGTCAAGGTAAACTATAGAGGATTCTAAGTGATGTAATTTAATGCCTAATAAATGAAAATGAGTAAATGTTGCCATTGAATATTTTTTGTTTTTATGTAATGTAATTATTATTTACTTTTTCAATAATTTTAAATAATATTTTAAATAATAGAAAGTTTTCATTTAATCGTTCCCTCTTAATTTTTTTTTCAGCTTTTATGGTCACATATGTTGGGAAAAAGAGTATTTCTTTTAGCAAAAGCAATATCTGTAAATATATATATATATATATATATATATATATATACACACACACTGAGGTTAATACCAAGTAGCAAAAGTCTGTTTCATGCCTTTTCTATTTACACATGCTCTATTATTGATATTGAGCACATTTACCCATAAATACAGCATATATTAAACATATATGTATGAATGTAAAAGAGTATTAGATTAGAATGAAGTCAGGCCAATGGATGCATATTTTAAGAAAGTGTTCAGTATAGAATTCCCAAAAATTGAACATACAGAGCAAATAATAATATAAAAAATTTAAAAACTTCACCCTCAACACTACCAGGGTTTCAGCCTTATGGTCTCATGGTTTTTGGTAAACAGTTATTTTGTGGCACTATTTTAGCTTGCTTATATAACTTAACTTGGCACCATAAAGTAAAATTATCAGAAGCAGAGGGCTGAGGAAAGAGTGGGAAGAACCAGAAGTAAGAAAGCAAAAAGAAATTTGTGTAAACATAAATATCCAAGTTTGTATTGGGCCAAGGTATGTTTATTAACATGTCTGCCTTTGTACATCACTTCAGACCATTCATTCAACTACTTGTATCTGTGCAGGTATGTCACAATAGCCGACTTTTTCACTTGACACAACCTACAAACACTGCCATTAGAACTGCAAGACTTAACATTCTCAGAACACTCCATCTTATATCAGGGCTTCTATTACATCTTTTTTGGAACTCACACACATGGCTAGTTAGCTTGGTACAACACTTATGGCTCTCCAGTTTAAAAGAAGACCTTAATTATACCACCTTTTCTTGGATGTGTCTTCTGTGCATTCCACATAAGCTTTGTTCTGCCCTGTGAAATCTTCCAGCTCCAACTTTGTTGTAGAGTAGTTTTCACAGTGGAGGCTTGTATTTCACTAAGTCTGTCCTAAAAGAGTCTGACGTACAAAACGTTAGGAACTTGCAATAAGAGTTAATGACGAAGCAATCTAGTTGTGGGGCTCATACTTTAATGTCCGACATCGACTGACTTACACAGCTACTGAGCTCCCTGGCAAACTGCTACTACTACTACTACTACTTATTATCTGTGGGAGAGTCTATTTACCATAGAATAGGTAGTATAACAAACTTATACATCATGCTCACAGTATCACAATTACCATCCAAAGGACACTTGTATTTATCCCTGCAGTTGCAGGGGCTGATGTCAGTATCATTACTATATGTGTCTGTCTTGAACTTCTTTATCTAGATTGTTAGTACAGCAATAATTTAATTTTACAGTATTTCTGTTAAAAATTGTGTATAGGTTAGAAGTCTTTGGGAAATTCTTAGTAAGCAGTTTAAAAAAAAAAAATTCCCTATATTAGTTCTAAATGAAAAGGGAGGGGATTTGAACCAGATGATAATCTCTTTTCCTATTTCTATTCTTCAGTTGCTGGTTCAGTTGAGGATTAAAATTCAATTTGTTTTTATGCCCCTCCTCTCTCAATATTGTTTCATATGCTTTTATTTGGTGGGGGGATTCAAAGACATCTTTAGATGAGGAATTACTTGAATGTTTGCACTTGATACCTTTTGGGACGTGCTTTATAATGCTTGGAGGGTGGTTAGATTTGGAATTTAATTTATATATATATATATATATATATATATATACACACCCACACACAGAGACCTGCTTCACTTTTGTTTCTTGGCCATGTCTCCTTGGGAATTGCATGGCTCAGTGGATAAAAGTGTTTCTTGAAGTACATGCTTCCCTCGATCAATGCACATTTTGATTAATATGTTTTCGATTAGTGCACTAAAATTTTTATGTACCACAATTCGATTAGTGCATACATAATACACAGTTAGTGTGGTAAAACCTTCTTCAGTTTAACCATAGTAATTAAAAATTGATTTTTCATAGTCACGGATGTACACATTAGCCACACTAATGAAGATTCCTGTAAATCAAAAAAGTCACTTGACACAAAGAGTTATGAATTCAATATCTGGCTGCAGTACAGGAAGCAAAGACTTGGAGAGTTTGTGTTACGAAAAGGACTTCACTAAAACTAAGATATCCAAAAATGTCATGGCACATGGAATTAGAAAAATCTACCTTCATGTATTAAATAAAGAGTTTCGTTTGAAATTTCAATGTATATCACCTGAAGAAGGCCAGTGCATACAACATCATGAATATGGCAATAAAGATGAGGACAACAGTCCAAATTATGTAAAGAGTGTAAATAACATCCAGTGTTCTATTCTACACACAATCTCAGCTGTCTGCTCACAAGAGATAAGTACATGAGTCATCTGACCAGGTAACATGTTATCAGTCTTATATTGGCTAATGGCTATGTTTTCTGACCCAGGGGAAAGTGCAATAACAGATGCCAAGGTGTCAATATTTTTGCTAACAACTATGAAAACCTCATGTGTATGTTTAACAATGTATTGACTGGTGGGTTGAGCAGCATCAGTAAGTAATATGATACAATGTCATCATTCTTGTCACTTTGCCAGTTGATATTCTTGAGTCATTTCCAGGCACCTGTAGTTTCATGTGCTACTGATGTCTGTCCAGAATTCACCTATTCCTAGGATAATTTTGGTAGAGTTGCCTCAGAAAAAGCAAGATCAGTTACCACTTTTGGTTCTGAAATGATTTATGGGAAGTAAGGACTCAAATGAGTAAGGCTGGTTGAGCTCAAGTCAGTTTTGCACTGAGCTGGGAAGACTGAACCTCTACTTCCTGAGTAGGGCTGCTAAAACATGTCTGATGATGTCATTGGTAAGTGGAAAAAATTCAGTTGTCAGTGAATTGCGGAAACTAGCATTTTCCAGTGGGAATGCTATTATATTGTGTGGTTCACATTTTGCGGCCGAAAGAATGAATGAATCTATCTATCTATCTATCTCAGTCTATTCAGATCTATCTATCTATCTATCTATCTATCCTTTCCAGAAGTGGTGTCATAAAATCACACATGTGACCAGAAACACTTTCCAGTTTCTTTATAATTTGTATCATGGGAAATTTTTATTTTTCCTTCATTATTATTATTATTATTTTATTTATTGGTTTTATTTAATTTTCCCAACAATTTCACTACACAGTAGCACGTGAATTTAAAAGCTGAAATTCAGCTTTCCATAGAATAATAGAATATATAACTTTTCTATATTTAACAGTTTATGCTTAAAATTTGTGCTAATAATTTTTTAATCTTCTAACAAATACTTTCATTACTGCAGTTAGGCTTTGCTATGTCGTGATTAGAAAGTTACTGCACTTGTAGGTGAGATTTTATTTTTTCCATTGCCCCAAAATCTGATTCATTAGTGGAAAAAGTTTGACTTTAAGTCTTTCATAAAGAGTATAATAACACAAAATATTACCAGTTTCTTTTTTAATAAGGCACTTTTAATTCAGTAAGCATATGTTCTTTTAAATGAAGTGGACCAAATAGTAAAAGAAAATGGTGTGTGACTGATAAAGAAAGTAATGTTCAAATGACACTTATTATTAGTTTACAAATTTTTAGTTTTATGTGAGAATTTGTATTTTCTTTTTTATACTATGCTATAAATGATGATGGAAGGTAAAGTTGTGAGTTTATTAATTTTACCAAAATTCAGTTTTTCTTCTGTTCTTTTGAGTTTTCTTAAGTAATGCACCCCAAAATTCTTTTATCTGTAAATGTGTTCATATATTTAATGATAGAAAACACAAGAATCCTTTTTCTGTGTAGTAATATAATGCAGCAGCAAATTAAAATAATTTTTAAAAGTCATTTTTCATTTTGTAGTTCAAGTCAGTGTGATTTGAATTAAGAATGAATGTCTTACTGTTGTTGAGTTGCTTTTTCACTTAATGACTTTTATTTATGACTTTGTATATTATGACTGTCAACTTCAATTTGATGTTTTTCCAAGTCATACTTGCACAAAAGATTTTACATATATTTTTCTATAAAATTACTGCGGAATCACCTCTTGTGACAAAAAAAAATTCCAAAAGTTTCTTTTTCAGAAATTCATTATCTTACATATTACGTCTTTGTCTTGTACATTATTACATTAATGCAAGAGCATTCAAATTTTTATTTTCCTTATTTTATATGGATATATTTCTGAGAGCAATTCTTTACAACAAAACATTGCATTTATGACATAATCAGGCTGAATCTTTACGTTAACTTCTCCTTTAATTTCTTTGCTATAAATTAATTTTTATTGAAGTCTTTTATTCCCAGTCTTTACTTAATTAAAGAACAGAGAAGTCCAAGTGATGTAGTATTTCAACACTGCAGGCTATAACCCATTACTTTATTATTTTCTTTCTTCTTATCTTCAATATTATGTGAGCTTTTATCTGCTTTCATCTTTCTTTAATGAATCGAACTTGAGATATTGAATACTAAACAAATCTCATACCACACAAAACAAATTTGGTTCATAGGCAAAATAAAAGAATTAAAGATTTATATATTTGGAGAGATATCCATATAAACGAAAGATCATTTTTAATCCTATCTTACAGGATGGTAATAGTTGCATTTCAATACAGAATTTATCTAAAGAACAAAATTCTACATGCTCACTTGAAAGGAGAGGGAAGAAATTTAATGTTAACATTATGTAACTACAATATTTCTCCAGAGTTTCTTGACTCCATCAAAAGAGAGGAAAGATATGAATGATGCAAAAATGGTAACAAATTCCTCATATGTCCTGAAAAGACATGGACAATCTTGATTCTCCACAACTTCCTATCCTTTTAGCTCTTAGTAATTTTTGTCTTTTACAATCATTCCCACCTCTTATGCCATCCATTCACACAAGCTCATCAGGTAGGTTGCCCAAAGGTTACTCTTTTGCATTTGATATGTCCAATATATCTTGTGAGTGTCAATTTCTCCAAGCCTTCTTTTCTCATTGTGTCTGAGAATCTTGAACTGCCTTTTTTTTGATTCTGAAAGTGATTTTTGTTAACATTTTTCATTAAGAAAATGTGACTTTGGATTTTGGTGTTGTTATTTTCCATCCTCCGTGAAACTACTTGCTAGATTTTTTAAATCATTTTACCCAAAGCAAGCCAATAATGTCACTTGAATAGAAGAGGTTACTGCAAGTGAAAAAGAGTGAAAAGACATTAGTGAGGAGAAGTGAAGAGAAAGGACAATAAAACAACAGGATTCAGAAAAACAGAAGATGGCAATTGGTGGTACATTTAAATTTTTGAAGATTGCAGGTAGCAGGAAGCAAAAAATTGGAAGGGAGTTCCACAAACAAGAATTACAAGAAAAGAAACCATTAGAATAGAAGTGACAGTTGAATGTAGCTAGTTCAACAGTAAAATGGTGAGACCTAGTCGCCAATCAAGTTATACGCTTAAATTCATGCAGTTAAGGCACCAAGTAGGAAAACACATCAGAAAAAAATGCCATGAAAATATCTGTAGAAAAGTCTGAGGGAAGCCATGTCATGTCTGTGAGAAAGTGACTGAAGTCGAGATGCTAGTTGATTTTGGTCACTTCAATTCATAGTTTGCATCTTGGGGTACTTTTTTTTTTGTCATCATGATTATTTCCATGATGTTGTTAACCCTAAATTTTATATATACTCTTTTTTACATAACATTACCTGCAATTTGGATAAATTTGAAAATAGGAATAGAAACTACAAATCATATTATTACAATTTTCTACAGAAGTGCACTCTTTACTGTGTAGCAGTTAGCAAGATAAACAAATTATGTAAGCAGTAATTATGAAACAATGACATTCAGAATTGAAAAGTATTAAATCCATTTGATCTGGTTGAACATCCTTTCCCTCTCAAAAATAAAAACTATTCCTGGATTGGTTGCATGGTAGTTAGACAACTGAGACTTGATTTGTTCTGGTTAACCTTAAATATTTTTTTATTTTTAATATTTTTATATTTTTAGTTGAGCTCTATTTGACAGCTGTTACTATAAAACAAACATTAGTTGCTTCTGCTATATATTTAAAGAAACTTGATAAAATATAAAGAAGAATCTGCAGTGTTATTGGTCCTGACCTAGCATCTCAGCTTCAGTCACTTTACCACCACTATAACATAGCTTCACTGTACTTTTCTATAAATAATTCCATGCTAATTGTTCTGGTGAACTTTCCCCTACTGTACCTAGATTTTATGTATTTAAGCACAGTACATTAGTGGCAAGATCTCATTATTTCCCAGTTGAAATGGCTAGATGTAATTATAAGTTCTATGCTAACAGTTTCTTCTCTCACACTTCTCACTTGTGGAACTCTCTTTCGGCTTCTTTCTTCCCAGTCAACTTTGATCTTCAAAACATTAAATGTAAAGTCAATCATTATCTACTGTCATCTTAATTCCTGTTCATTATTTGTTCTCTCTCCTTGATAGTGTTTTTTTTCTCATATTCTCTCATACTCAGTAACCTCTTTTGTCTTAGTTATGTTATTGCCTTGTTTGGTGTGAAATGATTTTTAAAAAAGAAAGAGTAGTAGAACTGATGGTAAAAAAACCACCCCCTTTTTCAGGACTTAGCATTCTGAACAAACTTAAACAGTTGTGTAGCCTGTTTAGCACAAACTAATATAGATTGTTATAAGATTGATGGATTGATTTTGTTTTTATGGCTTATCAACCATTTGTTGGTTATTTAAAACCAAATCATTTTTAGCAAATGAATATTGCATTAACAATTTTCAGATACAAGTCCCACTATTTAACCCATAGATGAGGGAGCAGATAGATTCATACCTTTGCCAAAGGTATTCCCACATAACTGAATGTAATGAACCTGACTGGAATTCAACCTCAGCTCTTTGATTTCTCATTTCAACCTCTTATCTATTACACCACCTGCACATCCACAGATTGTTATAAGAGGTAAATACTGATAAAAGGCAAATTAAGTATCAGAGTTTTAAAAGTCATTATATTCTGATGGTTTCTTCTATAATTCTTCTGTTTTCTAAATAGTATTTTTTTTTTTAATGTGTTCTTATAAGCACTAAAAATAAATCCGCTTCGCATGATTTTGACAGTTTGAAATTTTCTTCATAAATAAACTACAGGGCTAAATTTATTTAGTCATGACTTCTCAAAAGTTCAAAATACCAATTCTTTTTTTTTCTGCTGAGTCATTTCAGTTTTCTGATTCCAGAAATGAAACTTGTGTATTTTTTTTGAGAAATTCATTACTGAAATTCTTGTATTTTTTGAAATGATCAATTCATTTTATAAGATGATAATTTCAGATTTGAATTAGGTGTATACAAAATTTAGTGAACTTTTCATGGATCAACATGCTTAAGACATGTAAACATAGTTTTTAAAAACCTTCTGTATTACTGATGTAAATATAGCATTCCTGTATGTACTAACATCTTGGGTTCAAGATGTTAGTACATCCAGGAATGCTATATTTACATCAGTAATACTGCAAGCTAACATTCACCCAACAATACCTCAACTTCAACTCCTACTAACCATACAGTGTAAAGAAAGGGATCGTCTTCTACTTACAACATCAAGCAAAAGTCATAAGTGGCAACCCACAGATATATGAACAAGAAATAGTCAGTATAAGCAGTACCCTTACAACATAACAACTATCCTGGGTACATGACAACAGCTCTGACAAACTGTGATAGAAGGGTACAAGGGGATAACAATACTCAAAAAACAGCTTCAGTCTTCTTACCCTATGTGAAGTTATTAAAGAAAATACAAAAGATCTGTGGACCATATAACATCAGGAAGATCTTCGAAAGTGGTTTGACACTTTGCAGACACCTCTTTTGAGTAAAACCCCCTATAGAGGAGAACATGACTAAGGACTGTGTATATGCCATCCAGTGCAGCTGTGTTAAGAAAAACAGGTGAAACAGGGTGACCCTTAATGTAAGACTGCAAGAACATCATAAAGCTGTAAAAAAATTAGGTGTAACTTTGATTTATTTTTGACATCAAGGACACTGAACTCTGTAAAGATGATGGTGTCATTCTCCTGTAAAAGTAGTCTATAAAAAATATAGACTAATTGAGAAAGGAACTGATAATTTTTTAAAGATCATGAACTAAATATTACCACCAATAATAAAGTGTTCAACTTTATCAATATAATCTGAATAATAGTTATTATAAACCATACACAAAGGATCTATATGACCATATATATGTTAGTAAAGAATCAAATCAATACCACAATGAAATTCTAGGTAATTTACATAAATCAGTCCAAGTTAGATTATCCACCAACTCCAACAATAAGGAAATATTTGATAAGTCTAAAATTAAGTATATAAAGGCTTTAGAACTAAGCAATCATAAAATAAATTTAGAATATTTAGAAATAAAAGAAGGTAAAAATAAACAAAAGCTCCATAAATGTAACATTATATGGTTTAATCCACCTCTTAACCGTAATGTCCAAACTAATATCAGAAGAATTTTCCTAAATTTAATTCATAACCATTCACCATCACTAAAAAAGATTTTTTAACAAAAATTATGTTAAGATCTGCTATAACTGCATTAATAAGATAGAAACATCCATATCCCATCATAACATTATATTAAACAAATATATTTCCAACAAAGACAGTGTAAAGTCTTCTAAAAATAAATGCAACTGCCAAAAAAATATGATCTGTCCCTTAAACGGTCAATGTATGACTGATAATATTGTATATGAAGTAAGCATACATTATAGTAGTAATGTTAAATTTTATTTTGGTTTCACTAAAAATCCTTGGAAATTTTGTTTTTACCATTATTGAATGACTTTAGGGAATATAAAATACAAAAACGGCACTGCTCTTTCTAAATATTTCTGGCAATTAAGAAATAATGGTAGTTCCTTTTCTATTAACTGGAATATTAAAGCAAGAATTAAATCTTATAATGGGAAAGGGAATAAATGTAACTTACATCTTGATGAAAACTGGCTATCTTAAAACACTTAAATAATCCAAGCTTATTAAACAAGATAAATAAATTGATGGTTACATGTAGGCATGAAAATAAATATCTGCTTAAATACATTGAGCCAGAATAATTTTTAATGTAATTATGGTTTATTTTTAATCTAAATTACTATTTTTTTAATATAAATTAATGCTTGTTTTTTGTTGTTTTTTTTAAATACAAACAAGTATTCTCCCTTATAATTAAAAGATTAAAAAAATGAATATTCACAACTGAAAAATAAAATTTTTTAATTTAAATATTTTTTTCTTATATACATATATAAATCCCACTTATTTTAATTGCCACATGTGATTTTTAAAATTAAAAAACTATAATCTCAACATAATATATAACTATACCAAAATTGTGATAATCAGATATATTAAAATTCAAATTATGTAACAGCCAGTTCATGCTCTGCACCTGAAGATTACATTGTGCTTCAAACTTCGAGTTGTGTTAGTGGTGAGGGATAATATATATATATATATATATATATATATATTCTAATCTTAGTAAAGACAAAAATAATAATATGTAATCATTTTACCTGAGTTTTCTTCAGTTTTATCTCCAAAAATAGTTCTTATATACCTTTTCTGAAGAGGGAAATCAGCGATCTCCATTATAATCAGTAAAATAATCTATTAATATTGCATTATATCAATTTTCTTTGTGAGTTCAGTCATCAATATACTAAGGCTGTGCAAGGGGTAGTTATAACAGATTTAGTATAGGTGACAAGGAAATTTCATATAGAATAGGCTAAGATAGGGTTAATTGCAACAAAACCCAAACATTAACTTAAAAACTTGAGTCATGTTCTAAAAATGTCTTGTTAGATGGAGACTTTCAAATGGATGTTATGCATAGTGCCAAACTCATTCAGAAATAACTAAACTGTCAGCTGTACGCAACCATTTTTTCAAATCAATGGTTAAAAGTTGCTTTGAGCATGTAGGTCATAAAAGATACAAAGAACTGTATCAGATAAGAGAAACCCCATCACTTGAGGACTTTCAATAGCAGCAACAACTAAAATGCATAGCAGATATAACTTGAAGAGGAAATAATGACATAATCAAGATGTTGATCTTTCACACTACTTCAAAAAATGTTAGGATGAATTACTCCATCAATACTTGAAAGAAAATTAACAGTTACTGAAACTTAACAAAACTATTAAACTATTTCCCTGAAAAATTGTTTTAATAGAAAGATTTGATAAATTTCAACTGAGAATAGCACTGGCTGCTTCGTCAATGAAAATCAGATGTTTTCTTATAAAGAAACAGTTAATATTACCATTACCACTGGAAGTTTATTTAAAAGTTTATCCTGGAATAAAATGGAAATATATATTAAATTCTTTAAAAGCATTATTTAGATTTTTAACTCTGTGTTTTAGCTTTTTATGATTGACATCTAAAGTTGAAGGAATTACAAATAAAATGAAGGTTGTACTGAATTCTATCTTCAGTGACATAGACAGAGGATGACTCAAATCCACATATATAATACACAATGTATATCATATTCATGTGCGTGTGTGTGTGTGTATTTATTTTGTTTAAAATTTGGTATATAGAAAGAGTAATCAACACCTGAAACAGTGTTTCTAGATGTAGACTATAGATTTAGAAATCAACACTGTATGGTAACTGTTAGATTCATTCCTCAAGAGATCTTCTGATGTTTTGTAGATATTTGAGGCATGTGAAACTGACAGTCAACATGCACTAATGTTCCTATTTCCTCCTATACTCATACACTCTTATCTATCTCTCTATCTATCTCTCTATCTATCTATCTATCTATCTATCTATCTATATATATATATATATATATATATATATATACATACACACGCATGTGTGTGTAACACTTTTGCTAGAGCACACTAATCTGAAGTAGAAGTGCTGATACATACATAAAATAAGCATTTTTATGAATACTATGCTAGTAATGTAATAAAAAGGAATATCTGTCATTTCTGTATTAAATTTCTTGCTAAAAATATTTTCCTATGACTAAAATCAGTCTTAATTATTCTTTTTGCAAGAAATATAAAAAAAAAACTTACCATATTCAAACAAGTTTTATAATGGTTTTCTGAGCTCAAATTATATGCACCTTTTGAAATCAAATTTCAACATAATTATCCTCACTTTTAGTATCCAATACTGAAGTTTGAGATTTCAATATTGTAGAAACAAATACTCACATAAGACATTTTGTTAAATCTATTCACAGGCCCAGATTTAATATATCACTAGCACTTTTAGAATAAAATTCAATGTACTATTAAACAATTAAAAAGTGTGAAAAAAACATATTTAAAATATTAGGTTATAACAAATAATGTAAATACATTTCCTATCATCTAATATTTTGAATTTTCTTTTTCTGATTTAGTATACGGGGTAAGGAAATTGGGCATACCTAGACTAACACTGCAAATTGTTATAAAAACAAAACATTAACCTAAAATCCTTGAGAAATGTATGAAACCATCTGTTCACTCCAGCTATGGGTTAAATAGCAAGGGATAATGGGGACTTTATCACTTTGAATGGCAACCAGGACTACTCTTAATTAAAAAACTATGGAGAAGGCAATGGGGAAGTATTCCACTATGTATCCGGAGAATTCATAGCAATTCATAAATAATAAAGAAAAGAAAGCTATGGAGATCCATAATCATATTGATTGATGGATTCATTTTCTATGGCTTATCAACCTTCTTCAGGTTATTTAAAGCCAGAAAATATTTTTTAGAGTATAAGATTTTTTTTTTTGTTGAGATAATAATAGTTTAATGATACAAGTCTTACTAATTAACTCATAGCAGGGGCAGAAGAGAGTGATTCATACCTTTCCCAAGGGTATTTGCACATGAGTGAATATCATGAACCCAATGGGAATTGGAACTTAGCTCTCCAATTAACAATTCCAAGCCACTACACCACCCACACATCCAAGTACCTTGTATTCCCAAGAGCTCACCTATATAACTACTGACCATATAGAAACTATCCCACTTGTTGGCTATTGTGGCATATGGAGGCTTCCTTACTTTGCTCAATTCAGCAATAGAAGTAATTAGAAGGGAACAACCAGAAGTCCCAGAAATCATAAAAGCCCTGACAGAGCCCTATTCATCCTCTTTTTCCACTTTTCCTTTTCAGCGGCCACAACCTTCAAGGCCTAGCTTAAAGAGCTATTCTCAATTGCAGAAGACACGTCGCCTGTTCTGGCAGCTTGCCTTCAGATTTTCTTTTGTTCCTTGTGGCAACAGGTGGAGAAATTTCTCTTCAAGATACCTACCCAAAGAAAAAATTACACACAACCCTTGCTACAGAAGACATGTACCAGTCTTATCAGTTTCACACTAAAATTTCTTCTTCCATCCATGGGAACAAGCAGCGAAATCTCACTCTAAAAAACATCTACTCAAGGGAAGAACTTTGTTAACTGGGAAACTCACCTTTTTTTTCCTGCAAAATAACTCTAATTTGCAAAATACCTCTATTTTACACTTCTTTTAACCACAAATAAAAGCTGTTAAACAGCCTTGGGTTTTGTTCATTTCACTCTCACTGCTGAGCACACACTTGCATGCACACACAAACACACACACAAACAGACAACCAGGAAAAATTCCTACAACCAGGCTTAATTTCACCAATTGTATGGGAACTATTGTTTCAATGTGATATGGTTGTAAGCCATATCGACAATTACCTATATCCTAAAGGAGCATGGTATTAGAAAAAAGTTTTAATTTCAGAATTCAAATAACTTATACAAACATTTATGCAGATAATTAACATAAAAATAGTTTTTTTTACATTCAGTTCAACAGGGAATCATAAAAACTACACTCACAAGAAAAAAAAAAGGTAGTTAAGCAGACTTCACACAGCAAAAATCCAAGTAAATGTAGCACAATAAGTGTTTTTCAAGTGACAGTTAAATAGAAGATGAAATGGCATTCTGTAATATTTAGTGATATGTGTTAATATGGAATGTTGGGATTTGTTGACTTGCAGCAAGATAATGCGAATGCATCCTGATAGGCAGACATCCACTTGCTTCAAAATTACTTTCATGCACACCTGCAATGCTATCATGAGATAGTTATGCAGGAAAGTAAATCGTACTCTGGAGTCTTAGAAGGTTCCACTTTCATGCAAATAATGATGTGTACTACAGAAATTGGTAAAAGGATATTTTCCTGTTTCTATTCACACATGATACACAGGCTTAACTCCTGACATCATGGTGCAGGATGCCATGTTACAGCTCTTAATCAACTTAGGTGTTTGTGGAAGAAATGTTGCACATGTATATCTAGAAAAATTGTTCCCCCTCTCTGCTGCAACAGACTGACTGACATGAAGCCCTGAATAATACCACCCCACATGAAACCCTGAATAATACCATGCCACATGAAGACTTGAATAATACCAACCCACATGACGTTACACACAATTTTTAAAATATTCAACGTACTACTATTCTTATACATCTTCTGCTACTACTATTGTCTACTAATAATGTTATTATGACTTTCTTTACTACTACTTTTATTACTTCTATTCTCTGACAACTACTATTACTACTACTGCAACTTGTTACTACTATTCCTTGACTACAACTGTTATCACTATTCCTTGACTATGTGTTGATTTCACTCCATATAGGAATCACTGCAAAACTTTTCCCCCTCCACTTTTATAGGCAGAAGTCCACAAATGCATGCTGGGATATTTTCCTTAGTCAATAAAATTTGTTGGTTTGCAATTTGACTTGACTCAGTCTAGATCTGCCAAGTCAAGTTGTTCGCTGCCAGGCTCATGGCTGGCTTGTTGAACTCTCTGCCTTTGGGCAGAGAGGAACCTAGGCAAGTCTATGCCAAAGGGCAAAGTCATGTCTGGGGAGGTAGACAAACCTAGCCCCATGTATGCGAGGTCTACAGGAAATTTTTGCCCAAGCTTGGAATCACCCCACATAAAAACGGCCTTGTTCCACATCATGCCTTGTGGGGAGGTTAAGATAAATAACTTCAATCCAAATCTACCTTTTCTGTAAGACAGACAACTGTATTCACTTGTCTGACCTTACATTTGTGTGTAGATGCCAATTTGTAGTTTGTAAATTTTATGCTTTCTTATCTGTAAATTTGCTTTGCTTGTTTGTTTGTTTGTTTGCTTGTTACTATTTTATTATTGCCCTTTTTTTCTTTTTAATTATTTGGGGCTTTCCTTGGGATAAATATTGCTCTCTCAAAATTTGCAGTTCTTTCCTCCCATCATCAGAGGTTTCTCTCATTATAAGGGACAAACTTTGATTATTGAGAAATTGAATTAATTCAGCAAATGTGTTTGCATTCTTTTCCCGGGAGTCTTCATTATGGGGGCAATCAAAGGGTGCAAAGATTGTTTTGTGTAATTTTTAAATTCGCATATAACCCTAAATTTTACTTCCTATAATTTATATTTTGATTCATCATTGTTGAAGCATTTATTCCTGGGCTCATAACCTGATGACTTAGTAGCTGTGGTCAAATGAAAAATAAATAGTAAAAAAAATAAAAAAAAACCTAAAAATCACTTTTTTCTTTTTATTGCAAACTTTGTTAATTCTGTTGGACATTTTTGTTATTTCCTTTTCATTTGACCATGGCTACTAACTTAACATTATGACTGTTACTGGCACTACTTGATTACAAATGTTACCACTATTCCTTGACTGCAACTGATGCTACTATTGCTTGACTGCAAATGTTACAACTATTCCTTGACTACAACTGTTACTGGTATTCCTCAACCATGACTGTTACTACTATTCCTTGACTATTATTTTTCTTTACTTCTGCTACTAATACAACTATTACTTTACTGCTAATACTACAACTACTACTATTCTTTCAATACTTCTATTGTGCAATATCTGGAAGACAACATCTGAAGTTTGTTGCTACTAGTCAAGTATATTCTTAAATTATATAACTTCAGATTTTGAGCACAACTGCCTTATCCATTTTTTGTTAGCTTCTTGGTATAAAACTGGTCAAATAATTATCATATTCTGGCATTAATCCCACTTGTCACTGCAAGCATTTTTGTCAAAAGACAAAAGCAAACATCAATAAGCATTTAACCATAGCAACTTATTTTACATAGATAAACCCTCAGAGATCTTCCTTTAGCCAGTACGAGGAATCAAATGCTTGGATAACATCTTGTCAGTCAAGCAATGACAGCTATCTCATTTATTGTCATCATTCTGTCCTGAAACCAGTGATGCAGGGAACTCTAATGTCAGAAACTCTTTGACCTTTCATCTTTTTGGATATTCTATCTATATGATGCATAACTAATTTCCCTTTGGGTGACTTAGGTAGCTCTTCTTTTTTTATGGATCATTAATAATTAGGAAACACCAATTTTCACTATAATTCCCCCTCTAAGCAGTTCTTTAGAATATAAACTTTTCTATCAATGATAGTTTTTGAGGACAGTTGCAAAATTTATTTTTTCTGTCCTTTCTATACACTATATCATATATCATCCCACACAGATCAGCAATGCATTGTGACTCTCAGTTTCACACTTTAATATGATCTTTAGACTTTGTCTAATGATCACACTGATGTATGAATCTGTCACCATGCAGTGTTGATTTCTAAGTCAACTCTGTCTATTTCTATAAAAACTCTCTCTCTTTGACATTGAACACTATTCTCTATTTATATAGTATATTCTAAACAATATATGTATCACTATATATATATATATATAATGAAATTGTTAGAAAAGTCTGTATAAAATCTTGTATAGAGAAAATAAGATTTGGAAAAGCCCCTAATATTTTTATATATTTATATGTAATGTTTATATTACATGTATGTTTACAGAGAATTATTAAAATGTTTTTACTTACATGTGGGTTTTCAGAAAAAAAATATACAGTGTAATTGAAAAGTAACTCCCTATTTTATGTATAATGGACTCTCCTGTCATATAAAAATTATAGTTAGATGGGAGAATTCATCATATATAAAATAGGGAGTTACTTTTCAATCACCCTGTAGTTCACTGTAGCTGCAAATTTCAACCAACCAGACCATAATATTGATAATGTTACATGCATCTTTTTAGCATCTTCATTTAATGCCAAGCTAAAATACATTTTTAAAATAAATTCACACATTCTAGGTTTAAATAGTAAAACAGGTTTCAAATGACTTAGCAGTTCTCAACGTGTTTCATTCTATGAAGAAATAATCTTAACATTATACCACTTAATCTTATATCTCATTACATGCCTTGTAATCCATCAGGGTTGTAGAGGCACGTTATGTACTGATGCTATATTAGCAGTGGCATGTACCCAGTGACGTAGTCTGATGGAGTCCATCCCGCTTCAGGTTGGAAGATCATTTTGTCTACTTTTAGATAAAACCATTATTATCATGGTTTTTAAAAGTTTTTATTTAGTCTGCTCTTGAAGTGGTTTTGAGAACATTTTTATTTTATATTGACATGTACTGCAATATACTAAAATCTTGCAAGGGATTAGTTCATTCTAGCATACTTTTCATCAGATTTTGTTGTGAAATCAAATATTTAAAAGTTAAGTGCAGACAACTAGTCCTGCTGTTTATTTTAGAATACTAAAACTGTATTCAAAAACATAAATTAATCCTATTAATAACCATACTGTTTAATTATGAGTTCCTTCCTGAAAACCTCATACTGATAAATTCTACTAAATTAAGCACTCTTGTAGGAAATTCAGTTGTCTACATTTTTTGCTATATTAAGAATTACTAAGTATTAAAAATAGTCTTTGGGTAGTTCATACACCAAAAAGGCTATCATTTAGACAAGATTTAAAAAAAAAAAAAACTATTCCATAGAAAAATAGCTGTGGTTGAAAAAAAAGTCTTTTATCATTAGCAAAAATTCATTGGCCATCATTTTCATTGTTGATGATTCATTTGAAGTTGCCAACTGGCCATCAGTGAAGATTCACTCACCATCCAAGCTGTGGTGACTGTAGCCGATTTGTTTATGCTGCTGACACATATCTTTTAGCATGCTCTGTGGGGAAGGAAAAAATCCATGGTGTGGAGACATTCACATATCTCTGTTCTCTTGTGAACAACTTGGAGAAAGCTGTTTCTCTGATCTGTGAAAGTTGATATCTGTGCATTTTTTAAGCAATTTTTCCAGAAAGTATGCTCAATTAAAATAGGCTTTATTTTTCTCTGACTGGTCAAATATTTCATATGGTGATGTTAATTTCCAACCAATAGACATTTTGGTTTAAATGGTGTGTGTTGTATTGTGAAATCTTTTTGGCATGTTTGTGAATATTGTCTGTTATTGGTTAGAAAATAAAGTTTGGGCATGTTTTAATATGATATTTATGGCTATGTAATTGTATTGGAAATAGGGTTTATTTCCCATACACTTTTCTAAAAGACTTATTTTAATGCTGAGAGTTTAGGACCTATACTATTTTGGATAGAATTCTATGAATTCCAGTGGTGCTGACTGTGCTTTATTTGCAATGTAATTATAACTTATTACAATAGACGATAGGGGCATTTCAATGTGGTATAATGGTTAGCAAGCTTTCTCACTAAATCAATTACAATTGAGTAGTGAGCTCATTTCTCACTCAGAGCTCCCTACTTCCAGCCTTGTGCTAAGCTATGCTTTGTAAATCACTATTAAAATAGACTGTAGTGATAGCAATAAATAAATGACTAAATAACCCCCAATCCCTATAGTACACAATGTAGTAGTAGTGTAGAACCAAAATAATTAATAAGAAAAGAAAAATTACAAGTTAAGCAATAAAAATACTTTAAAATATAAGATAAGAATTGTAATTAATGATAAAGACTGAAAAAGTTAGATTATAAAAAAAGTTAAATAATATATAGAATGTTCCTATGATGTATTATAACAAGCATTTTATGACCAAAAGGAATAAAAATCTAAACTTTCCTACTTTTGACTTCAGATACCTAAAAAAGTAAATGTTCAAGACAATCTCTGATAAAATATGTTGCCAGCTACAGTTAAGGAAACATTTCTTTATTTCTGTGCTTACCAAAATTATTTACATATGTATTCTTTGAATAATGCAGTAATTTCTTTGAAATGTATTACTAAGATATAAAAGAAAGATTGTTATTGAATATACACTACAAAAAGAAATTCCTAACAAAACACTTTTTTCTCTATTTTATCATTATAAAGAAAACATAAGTATTTAAAAATGTTTATGAATTATAACAAATTGTATCTGCCTTCAATGTTACTTATTGTGTATTATTTGACATCTTGAAATATATAATAAACCAACTTATCATTTTTCCTGTGCCTATAAAAACACAAACTGTTTCAGAATTGTATTTCATTGTAACTCATATAGAATTTTGCTTATAATATGAAAATCTTGTTATTGTCGAGTGACGTGTTTTCAACCCTAAAAAGTATAAAAATAGCATTTAGACAAGGTCAATGCATCACCAAACCCCACAACAAGATCAAAGATATTGGCTTCCTATCAGATGTAGCTATAAATAAAATCTCTTATTTCTTGGTGGACAGTATATCTTGGACTTCTTTTCAGTTTAAAAATGTTTACTTTTAAATTTCCAAAAGATAATAACTAGAATGTTTTCTTTGGAAAATATCTTCTCTGACAAGATTGTTAACTTCCTAAAGCTATTATCTAATTATCTATTATGTCTAATGAAAGATGTTCTCAGTGAAAATAGTTGGAAATTTATAAACAGAA
Organism: Acanthosepion pharaonis; assembly: GCA_903632075.3. Taxonomy (NCBI): domain Eukaryota; kingdom Metazoa; phylum Mollusca; class Cephalopoda; order Sepiida; family Sepiidae; genus Acanthosepion; species Acanthosepion pharaonis. Next base: position 2,887,797 of record CAHIKZ030000557.1, on the reverse strand, counting down.
TTAGAGAACAAGAATATAATAAGAAATATATGAGCGTGTAAAAAGATATTAAAGTTTGCTAAATTATTCATTCTTTTATGTTGAGTTTGAACAAAAATAAATCTGACAGAAACAGACAGAACAGTGATTTAATAGTCTCAAATGAATAAAAATAAAGTGAGGGGCTTAGTGATTATCTGAGCTACAAGAGATTTCAATACTTAAGAGATATTTCTATCAACTAGAGTACTGAAACGTTATCTAATATCAGTCCTCCTATATTGCAGATGAAGAAACTTAAAGCAACAAAAATGTGCTTCTGCAGAAGGATGCTGAGAATGCCATGGACCAAACATGTGAGAAACAGCAAAATTTAAGAAACAATGGCATCTAGAAGGACACTTAATATCAGGAAAAGATAGTTGAAATTTCTAGGGTGCATAATGAGAAAAGAGGGGTTGGAGAAATTGATACTCACAAGAAGGACAGAGGAAAACAACACATAACCTACTTAGTGAGCTTGATTAAATAGATTGCTGGACAAGGTTTGAGAGATAACAAAAAAACAAAATTTATTAAGAGTTGCAAATGACAGGAAATTGTTGAGAGACATGATTGCCAATGTCCTGAAGAGACATGGAATCTAGAAGAAGAATTGGTAGTTGTTTTTTAATAATTTTGATGGCATACTTTTCTTGAAGAAAGCCAGATATGACAATGATTCAAAGATCTGGCTCTGTGTAAACTTTGAAGATGTTTACATACACTATGTAAAAAAAATAATTAGTAAAGTTTATTTGGGTCTATCCAGCTGATAGTTTTAGAATATCACTCATGTATTTATTAAAGAAAAAAATTATCATTATTTTTAAACACTTTCTTTTGAGGTCAGCCCAGTTGACCTTCTAATGCTCCAGTGGGCAAAACTTACTGGAGAAGTGAGTTTTCTGCTGGTTAGCATACAAGGTTAAATAAAAAAAATTAACATGTTAATGTGCTTGAAGGTTTCTTTCTGTATACAGTGCTTCAGTTCCTCTCTGGCTCCAAAGAACATATCCAGTCAGTAGTTTTCAGAGGAGGAAACTTTTTCTACACTTGGATTATTCCTGAAAATATGTATGAACACCATACAAGATTTCATTAGACAAAGAATCAGGAAAATCTTCTACATCATTTAATCTCTGAAATTGAGAATCAGTTTTATTCTGATTTTGACATATACAAATATTTTTTTTATATTCTATCTAAAGTGAAAGATGTGAATTCTATATTCAGCAATATTCATTGCTGACACTGAAAACTTTAATCAGTATTGGCATATGATGAGATAAATGTTTGCTTACATGCAAACATGTTTCTAAAATTGATCTGTCTGAATTTCTGGTATGTGAAGTTATCATTTTTCATATCATTTACATTTGGAAAAATGTCGCCAACTGTATTGTGATTATCACAATATTTTGGCATTGTGTTCCAACCTTCTTCAGGTGTCTGTCTATCCAGGTAGCCTTCAGGGAATTTAAAACTGAAAAAGAACAGTATTCTCCCATAGATTAAATAAAAATCTGTGAGAATATCTTGTCCTTATTCTGCCGTTAATGTCTGACATGAATGTAGTTAAGCATAACCATAATAGCTGCTGCAAGCAGAACATTTAAGGGTCAAGTTTGAGGTTCAGGACTGACCCTCAAGACAATAGCCTAGTATATTAAAACATTGATTAATGAATTTGGTGGCATAATAATTGTGAGTTCAATCCTTAGGTGGAGTCGTACAGATTTAGACTCAATTGAAATAAACAGAGCAATAACTGAATAGCACAAAATATGCACATTGTTTTTTTTTATTCATTTTTATACCTTATCAACTCTTTGCAAGCTATTTAAAGCCAAAAAATATTTTCAGCTTGTATGACTTTTCTTTTAAGATAATGTTTTAGTAATACAAGTCTTACTAATTAATCCATGACTAGGGGACGAAGAGGTGGATTCATACCTTTTGCAAGCATATTTGCATGTAAATAAATATAATGAACCTAACTGGAATTGGAACTCTGCTCTTCAGTTAACAATTCCAAGCTATTATCAGTTACACAAACCATACATCCAAGCTTACAGCACCTGATATTCCCAAACAGTCATCCATCTAGGTACTGACCAGGCTCAATGTTGCTTAACTTCGGTGATTGTACAGGAACCACTGTTTCAACATGATGCAGCCATGAACCCAAAATAAGAACAAAATGAAATATCTCTAGACATGGACAGTGGATCAAGAACAATATACACCAGTAAATTAAATAAAGTTTTGTTGTCTGAATATCACTGAAATTAGCAGACATCAGAAAAAGCTTGGAAGACACAATGACTAAAATAATGTGATAACAACCAAAATGAGGACATTAGACTGATTATAAATATAATAAATAAAGATTGTTCTGTTTCAAATCACTGCCTATATGTCTATGGAGGCATGGTGAAATAATGGATAGATTGAGGAAGTGGATAGCCAAGTTCAAATTCCAATTGATTTCATTACATTCACTTACATGCTAATACCATTTGAAAAAGTATGAGTCTATCTTTATACAGGACAGACTAGGTTCTATAGCATTGTTTGGCAACTGATGTAGGAAAAAAAAACTGAATTCAAACCAGCCTAGAGAGGCTTGAGTTTCATTAGAAAATACCACTGCTATTGCAGCTGCAATGCATGTAATGTTGTTAAATAATAGTTTAACAGACTATTATTTTTTTAGAGTATCTCTGCTCAAACTTCCTGAGTTTGACCTTTGAGTTCAGATACAAGATAAAAAAGGAAGTCGATTTTGATTGGCTGAACAAGCATGGGAATGGTAAAGATATAGAAAGGGTTTTCAGGAAGTTGTTTCTTAAATATCAAACAATGTAGACATGTTCTCTGCTGAGTCTGGAAGAGGCTTCCCGGTGGGGTTAGAGAGCAACCCCACTGGATAGTTAGAGAAGTATACATCAATGTTAATAAAATAGTTAAGATTAAAATTACCTTTGTTGATGTCTTTTATCCCTGGACCCAAGAACATCTTGTTACCTAGCCAAGAGAGAGAAGATACAACAATATGAATGAATTGGCATTGTTGACCTCCACTGGGGATGTATACAAAAGTGTCCCTATGACTCTAATGTGTTATAAGATTTATGATTTATATAAAATGTGTGAGAGAAGAAAAGAATTCTAAAATGTCAAAAATAAAATACAAATAAATTTTGAAATTATTATTAAATAAAAAAAATCATATATTATGAAATTTCCATCTGCTTATACTTTCACTCAGTCCAAGAAAACTTAAATGAGAATCTTAGGTTATTCTCAAATAATTAAATAATAGGATTACATCATAATCATTTATTTATTACAATTAAGTAAATTTCATCAAGTCTTTTTAGAAAAGTTTTCTGATGACAGTTCTAGACATTTCCTCATTTGAGCATCTACAATGATGAACCCAGAATCCAAAGTGTTTTTGGCTGGATTTGATAATACTTTAGTTACCATAATAGCCTAAGAAATTATGTGAGGTCTTCACTCAGGAAGACTCATATGTTTCAAACCTAAGCGTAATAACAGAAATGTTACCTTGTTAAGCATTAAATGTCTTTCTTATATGATGAAAATAGAACCTGAAAAAGAAAGTTTTTTTACTTTTACAGTGATATGTATTTTCTGAAGGACTAAGAAATGATAAATTTTATGAGTAAAATATTATTGGAGCTTAATATATTGTTCTTTTTGAGATTGCGGAAACTAGATTATTTTTTAAAATGGTGGACATATTTGAATTCATATTTTATTTTTCTTAAAATATATAAATGTACTGAACCTCAAAAGCTAAAATGAATATTATTATTAATTTAATGCTTTCATTACTACATGACCCATATCCTATTTCTATGTTAGATTATTAGAGTAAAATATAACTTTAAGATAGTCATCATAAAACTCATATACATTTTCTTAAATTTGGTATAATTAAATACAATAGGAAAAAATCTACTTATTAAATCAATCTAAAATGTTATTCACTATTTAACTTTAGTATTTGGTGCATTATTTTTGGCATGGCTATTCTGTTTATTTTCAAAACTGGAAGAATTTTCCAGAGAATTTGTAAACATTAGAAATTATGTCAGCAATGAACCTGAAAAAAGTGGTAAACAATTGTGGATACAATGCATATTAAAAATAAAAAAAAAAAGAGTTATAAAATTAAATGGATGGATTATTTATGACTTTTAGTAATAAAGTAAGATTTTTTTTACTTGAGTATAAAGCAATCCATTTCTAATTCAACAAAAGGTGTATACAACAACAAGGAAATTTTATTATAGTCACATATTACAATTTAGAAGTTAGCAAATTGACAAAATGAAATGCATATATATATATATATATATATATATATATATATAAAAGCAAAGAAAAGAACATATGTATTAGTCATTTATCATATGACACAGAATTTTCAAAATATCTTACAGAAGTGTTATCATTGTCACTGCTGATGAAATAATCCAGAATATTTTGGTAGCAGTTATGTTTTTGCTCTTTCACAGCTTAGTGCCAAAGATAAGCCATCTTTAACTGTTTAATAAATTTCTATGATCCACAGTATAAGAACTAAACATATGCGCCATGCCCCTTTAGGATGCAGACGATGATTACTCTCAGCAACTAATAAAGTCATCTTTTTGCTACCTATTCTATTCCTTTTTCTGCAAACCATTTACACAAGTTGGTTAGGTAGTTTATGCGCTACCTCTGCTCTTGTCATTAAATATGTGAGTATCAAATTTTCCAAGCTGTCTTCCTCATGATGTAACCTAGAAATTTAAGCTGTCTCTTTTTGATAGTCCTTTGATATATCTGTATATTGCAAGTTGTCGTCTTTCATTGTGAAAGAGTTCTCAAATGTATTTTTTCCATTCCCGAAGAATTTTTTCTTTCTCTATTATCAATGTTTGATCTTGAGATGTTATGCATCCTGATGGGCATGTCTTTTGTCCTGTTAGTTCTACTATTCTTTGCATATCTGAATGTCTGAACTGATTTCACAGTTTTTTCAGAAAGATGTTATTTCTCAGTTTGAAGATTTTCTCTTCTGTCAGAAAGTTTTAAAAAAAAAAGGATCATAAACCAAAGTATGAGAATAAGAAGCTTCTAGAATATCAGTGTAAAACATAAATCATATCAGGTAGAAATAATGACTTGAAAAGACCAGAAAACTTTAAAATATCAGTTATGAATAGAAACCATATTATATAGAAATGCCATGAAAATAA